>BQNB010054604.1:0-39471 GCA_026074375.1 Tanacetum coccineum
ATTACATAAGTACTATACAACCACAAAGGCTAGAAGATCTATCTAGTTCTAGATCCTAACAAAATCATATTTCTCTTGTTTTATTCGTTAAATAAAATTTTTTAGCTTACGCGTTTTAATTATGTGATGAGAATTTAAAGCAAACGCGCACGAGAGAAAAAAAATAAAATAAATAAATAGTGAATTTAATGACGTCGTTCATTGATCAAAAATATGGATTGTTACAAAAACCGGACATGACTTAGACTATTTACCCAATTAGGTACAATAGAAAGTCATAAATCACATTTAACGGTTTTTGAAATAATCTTTTTAAAACTTTGAACTTTGTCTTTTTGTTACATGAGAAACTTATGATCACAAATAGTTGAATCACCATGTTTATTCATTCACTTTTCATATCTTTTAAATCATTGATCACTTGTTTAAAAATTTTGGTTATTCAAAACATGTTCTTATATACGATATCTGGATGGTCAGTAGATTGCTCAATCCTCATCCTGTTAATTTCAGGAAACAGTCGAAACCGGACACAATCTTCACCATTTGTTTTTGTAAGATGCCATTTTGTTTAACAATTAAGCCTATTTTAGTATCTGTAAAAAATTAGCCCATTAATATTCTTTTCCAAAACTCAAGCTAAAAAGCCCATTTTGCCTTACGAAACCCATTTATTAGCCTAAAATATCATTTACGAAACCAAGCAATTTGTTCCATTACTTTGTACGAAACCATTTTGATAAGCCTATACGAAACCGAAACCAGAAACCATTACTTTCGTAAACATAATTATCAAAGAAAAATGATGAACTGAAAGATTTATTTTGATTTTCAGCTTATTTTATCATTTATTCAACAGTTTAAGATTGTTCTTACGTCTGAAAACAACATCTTAAATTTACAAAACTTATCAAGGTTACGAAACCTCATGATTTTGGTCCACAAATGATATTTTCAGTGATCATTCCAATCTAATCATGTTATAAGACATATATCAATGTTTTGCCTCAATTAATTTCATGTTTCAATCACTTTTCAATTTTTACGAAACCTATATTAACAAATAATAACCGTAGTTAATCACAAAGAAATCAACATAGATCACGTTTTCTTATGTTTTTCTATCACAGAGAATTAATGAAACGATTTAGATCATGTTTTCTAAGTTACGAAAGCTCAAATTGTGCAAAGGATTTATGAAACCTTTTGTGTGTTTTACGAAAATGATAAGGTTACGTATGAAAACTGTTACTTTTATACTTTCAAAAATAACTTTGCAATTTTGTCATTTTCAGTCCCTCAAGTTACTATCGTAAACCTTTTAGTCCATACGAAACTATCTTTTGATTTTGACATTTTGAGTCCTTCTTCTTTCTTTCATAAACAATAACTTTCTTTACGAAACTATCTTTTGCATTTGCCATTTTCAGTCCCTCAAGTTACTTTTGTAAACTTTTAATACCCAATTTTTTTTTTCATAACTCCTCCTTGGAGTTAGACCTATTTTTTACAACAACCCTTTTTGAATTATTTTGCAGTTAAGATCCCTTTTTTCTTTAAAACAATTTATAACTCCCCCTTGAATAAATATCCATTTGAATTTCTTTCCTTTTGATAAAATTTTGAGCTTTTGTAATCCTAATACTTTGAGAGTATTCGTATTATTATTAATATTGGAGCTTTTGTTTGTTGAATTATATGTTCATATAATTACTGTTTCATTGATAGTTCTTTTTAATATTAAAGATTAGATTCCGCATAATCTTTAATACATTCAAACAAAGTTTCTACTATAGTTGTGTTAGATTTATCTAATATAACTCATCCTTATACAAGCTGAAGGAATTCGATCTATTGAAGTGGGATCAACAACTTTTACATCAGCAATGTATTGCTTCTTATTACCCTCAGTCATTTTGGATAATGGTTCAATTATCTCTTCCTGAGGATTGTCTGGATTAGGAATCATTGGCCGCTTATAAGGTCCTTTCTCAATTGAGTCCCACATCCGCTCCCCGTCTTCAAGCTAATTATCCAGAAACCTTCTGAACCTACTTTCCTATGGAATATGATTCCCTTTCTTAAGCATTGGAGGTCTCTCATTAGCTTCTGAGTCAGCTAGAATTTGTTGATTTAAAGTAGACATGTTGTATCAAATGATTACAATGCAAACTTAGATCGTTTTAGAGATAAAGTCTTGTAATCGTGAAGTTAACGAGCAATGACAACATTGTCTTGTATTACAACACTTTTGAATGAAGTAACCTTGAAGAAACACAACCTTGATTTGTAATGAAGTCTAAGTAACAATAGGCTTGGATACAAAAGCTCAATCTTCTAAAATTAAAAGATACGAAACCTCTTAAACTGTGTTACGAAACCCAAATTATGAGATACAAAACCTATGAAACAGTGTTACGAAACCCTACGACTGTGTTATAAAACCTTTAAAACAGTGTTACAAAACCGAAAGACTATGTTACAAAACCTCTGAAACGGTATTACAAAACAGAAACGACTGTGTTACGAAACCTCTGAAACAGTATTACGAACCCCCAAATGTGTTACGAAACCTCTTCCAATGAGATACAAAACCTTCCAATATGAAAACTGAATTACGAAACCTCTAAAAACTATGTTACGAAAGCTTTTAAGGAACCAAGTCTTACGAAACCTCAATGATATGAAACTGTTGCAAACTGTAATACGAAACCTTTGTTACGAAACCTAAAGTTACAAAACCTTCAACAGGAAACTGTTTACGAAACCTCTGTATATGAAACCTGTGATACGAAAGCTTAAAGTATGTAACCAAAACCAATCTTTTGATACGAAACCTCCAGTTACGAAACCACATATATATGAAAGCTTTCACAGTCTATGAAACCAAACGGTTACCGAAAGCTCCAATTTACGAAACCTCCTTTCGTAAATTCCAAATTACCTCTACTTTCGTAAAATCCAAGAAATCTCTTACTTTCGTAAATTCTGAGCTACGAAACCTACTAAAAACATATCAATCTGATTTTAAGCATTTAAAGTGATAATATCAATATTATCTTTTCAAATTGATAAATTTCTATGTTACGAAAGCTATTTTTATTGTTACGAAAGCTTAACTATGTTACGAAAGCTAAGAAATCACTTACATATGGCAGTTACAAAACCTTATCTATCATACGAAAGTTATTTTTCCGCCTAAAAACAGTTACTGAAACCTATTATGGCTCTGGTACCAATTGTAGAATCGTAGAGGGGGGTAAATATGTTTCCTTTATAAACTTAAGAATTTTATATCAAACAACCAATCAAGTTTATACTACAAAAACTATACTAAATAACATCAAACAAAGCATATCACCACAACACAATATATAACACAAACATAAATGCAATGCAAACATAAATATAAAGCGATAAAGGCAAATATAAATGTAAAGCGATAAGTAAGAGAAAGTGCAAACCGGACATGATGATTTATAGTGGTTCGGCTATGAAGCTCCTCTTCGCCCTACTCTACTCCTCGAGTACCCAACTCTAGAGTTACTTCACTAGATCAACAAGCTCCTTTAAGGCGGAGAAAACCATACAACGTCGCTTACACTTTATCCGGTACTAAGCTAAATACCGAGTCCTACTTTGAGGTAGAACCAACCTAACATCGCTTACACTTTATCTGGTACTAAGCTAAATACTGAGTCCTTCTTCGGGTGAAACCAACCCTGCTATGTTTTATGGCCCAAAATAACAAACCTTGTGTTTTATGGCCTAAACACATAAACCACCTGACATCTAGTTTGTTGTATAATGAATGATACACAAGTATGTATAATGATAATCCAAGACATAATTGTCAATTGGATGTAAAAGCCTAATCTAAAACATTAAGATCACTAAGCATGATGTTATTAATGAAGATGACAAGTCTCTTGGTTTGTTGTGATAGATCTTCATATATGTAGGTATATGGTGGATGATGATGGCAAGATCTCTAAGCTTGCTTGAATGGAGGATCATGTAAAATCATGCTTGTAATAAATGAAAGTTAAAAGCATTATGATCAAGAGTCATTTGGGTTTTGGTGATATGATTAATTATGTTTTTGCATTATAAAAATTTGTTTATAATGATCCTAAATGTGTGTAATAATGTGAAAGAAAGGTTGTGAAAAGCTCTCTTCAAAAACTAAGCAAATGGGTAGTATTTATAGAAAACTCAAAACTTGGCCGTCAAGGTGCTACGGATCCAGGGATGGTGGATCCGTGGGTCGCAAATCAACCATTAGGTTACATTGAATTGAGGCTAAACACGACCATTTTTATGGGTTATACCATGAACCCAACTTCCTTCCTGGAAGCAAATCAACCATTAGGTTACATTGAATTTCTAGTGCAATAGATTCTCTAGTAGTCATTCTTATTTTAGAATGAAATAAATTTCCGCATTTTCCTAATGAAGTGTAGCAAAGATGAAATTTGCATTGACCACTAATACTTGGCATAATATGACTCAACTAATATGTTTCAATTCCGGTTCTTAAAATCCTAATCGATGTGTTTATAATTCTAGAGTTTAATGAGAGAGCAAGCAAGATTTTGTGAGTTAAAACATGATTGAGTCTTCTAGATCTTATGAGCATACTTAAGTGTGACAATGTGGAGTATGCTACATTAAGGTGTTCTAAGAATGTACATTTACATGTCTTTTTGAAAATAATATAATTAAGGTTATTTACCTTAATAGATATTGTGAATATTCCATTATAGAAATTTTGATGTTCTAAAGGTTAGTTACATGTTTGTTAGACATTAGACAAGTGCAAAATGACAAAAGGAATATATTCAAATTTGATGACCATGGACGGATCTACCTAAATCAAAGACGGATCTCCCTTATGGAGGATCCGTAGATTGCAGGGTTGTCAGAAAACGGACAAAATATGATTTCTCGTTATTTGGGTGATGGTGTTAACTTTTTAGTGATGGGAGAAGCTTATATATGTTATAAGGGTTCTTGGTTTGAACTTTTGGATTCGACGTCCAGGTTTTGAGCGTAACATGGAAGTTGTGATGAATTTCCTGATGGAATTTCAACGATGCCAATCCTACTAGGAGTGTTTTAGCTATTAGCATATTTTTTTACCATTTCTAATAACACAAGCATTATGAACATTAAGACATAACAAAGCATCGTCAATACAAGTGTGAATTGCAATTCTATGATTATTCTTTTCGTCTTATAATTGATTTCGTAATTTCATGTAATAACTAAAAATATTTAAACATGTAGACTCGAAAAGTATCTATGGTCGTTTTATTTATATTTTTGTTATCTAGATAAATTATAATCTCGAATCCATGTTCATATTTCAAACATTTGTAATTGGATAGAATAATGAGATTAATTATCGTTTGAATAATAATCATCTTTATATTCAAAGTCTACTTACGATCACTTATAGAAAGAAAGCAAAATAATGGTTTATAGAATATGTTCTATGATTCCTAATCTTAATCTTAGATAATTGAATTGTTCTCGTTTTAAATACTTAGTTAAAAATAATGTTATCCTTATTTGGTATAGAGAGAAAAGGTTATAAAAAAAAGTGAATTTGAGTCTGGATTCGTTCTTTTGAATTGTATGAGCAAAGTTACATATATTGTGCATTTGCTCGTGTTTGGTTTTTAGAAAATGACAACTTTACCAAATGCATTGCAAGGTAAATTACTAGAATATCTCGGACGAAACATCCAAGTCGTCAATCCTACTTTGACATGCATTTTAAACATGTTATTATTAATAATAGGAACACACCTATTGAACATGTAGACTCAATATAACATCATTATCACAAGTGTGAGTTATGAACCGATGTATATTCTTTTCGTCTTTGAAAGGGATAACATTATTTTCATATCAACCTAGTGTGATTGAGTATTTAGATTCGAGGTAATATTTTTTACTATGGTTTTTATATAATCTTGAAGCTAGACAAATAATAAATCCGATTTCATATCCAACCTCAAAAGAACTTGGCAATTAGATTCGAAAGATGATATCAATCATAATTTGAATAATGATTCGATATATATCTGAAATCTTTCTTGACCCTCACTAACACTCTTTTAAAAAAAAAGAAATAAATATTTTTCTAATGTGTTTTATTAAGACTAAGACTAGTCTTAAGTATGAGATCATTTAAAATGATGAGTTTACTTATTTCTTGGGTATTGTCGTATATTTTACATGTGAGAAAAACTTATTAGTTATTGTGCACAATATGCTTAGATCTTGACTTCTAATAAAAGAGTGTGGAAAATTATCTAGTCATTTTTTTAAGCATTACGAATCTATTTTCGAAACCTGTTACATGTATATCTAATATTTTTAAGCTTTTCGATATAGTGAATGTTTTCACTTCAAGTTAATGTTAATGTGAAATTTATGCGAAGATAAAACTTTAAGATGAAAGTGTTTTCGTACTAAGAAAGTATGATCTTTTCTCTTATTTAGACAACCTATGTTTAAGCAAGATAATAGGATGACACGACTTAGAGACCTTGTTGAGACATTGATAAAATGTAAGTGTTGAATATATAGTGTTGACACATTTTATCACTTAAACTAGTAACACGATAGTCATGTAAGACAATATTTTTCAAAAGGTTTGACACACTTCAAATTTAGGATTTAAAACAATTCCTATGTTCATTTTAATCCAAATCTTTATTAGTTGTGATTGTGAATTAGACTAATGCAAGCACAAACTAAGTTCAAAATACATTTCATTTTCTTACCTTATATGTGTTATTATGATCTTCTTTATTTATTTTTGACAATCGGTTTAAGCAAGATAATAGGATGACACGACTTAGAGACCTTGTTGAGACATTGATAAAATGTAAGTGTTGAATATATAGTGTTGACACATTTTATCACTTAAACTAGTAACACGATAGTCATGTAAGACAATAATTTTTCAAAAGGTTTTGACACACAAGTTAGCTCTAATCCTAAGTGGGTTACATAAATTATACGATTTTACAATGTTGATATAACATTCTGTAAACATAGTGATCAATACCATATACAATGCAAAGATTTCTCAACTTAGTGCAGAGAGTCTTCCATAGATCAATTGGAAGCATATCATGATCCACTAATAAATAACACACTTAAGAAGTTTATGCTAATCAACAAAGAAACTCAATACAATGCAATAAGCATAATCAATGATTGATTAACTATTTAAGATGCAAAGTATAAGTAATTCATTTAGCATAACACACGTTAAATGCTATACTATCGTTTTGTGTATGAAATATAATAACTGTATAGATAGCTGATTTTAATTTGTATTTCAAATTAGTTTTCTCATCATTAGTAAGATGAAAAAATATATTACTTTCCAATGATAAAATACACAACTTAAAAGGAAAACCAATGAAGTGTCCGACTCGAAAGGAAAGGTTAAAATCAACTTTTTACTCTAAAACAAAATTTTGGGTTTGGACACTCTATGGCATTTTGCTTATTTGACAAACTTAAAATTTGAATTAGCAACCGAGACCAATTCCATTGGAAAGTACACTCAAAATCCTTTAATTTTGGTATTTGAATCATCAAAATCTGACGCACGGTTGATTTTCTACGAATTTTGGATGTTCGTCAAAAACTGAAAATGCCACCGACGGATCCATGGACGGATCCACTTTTGGTGGATCCGTGGATCACACAAGTGGTGAAATTTTGGCAGAATCATTTATTGCACTTTTAGACACATTATTCCCTTTGTTTGGGATGGGATTCTTTAAAAGACCTTCAAGCTATTGTAACACTTTATATTTAACACCAAAACTTGTAAGTACTAAACAAAGAACTTTTCACATTATGTGTCGCTTGATAGAAATTTGATACACGGACCGTGCTCTATTTTAAAAACCATTTGTTTTGAAAACTCGAGCGACATGGATTGGTACCATTGTGAATGTAGGGGGGGGGGGAGGGGTGCTACGTTTCCTTTATTAAACTTAAGCTTTTGATTAAACAACAATCAAGTTTTTTACAAAACTATACTAAATAACATAAACAAACATCTCTCCCACAAACACAATATAAAACACAAAAATAGATGCAATGAAAAATAAATATAGCGATAAAGACAAATATAAATGTAAGCGATAAAGTAAAAGAAAGCGCAAACCAGACACGATGATTTATAGTAGTTCGGTTACGAAGCTCCTCTTCGCCCTACTCCACTCCCCGAGTATCCAACTCAAGAGTTGCTTTACTAGATCAACAAGCTTACACTTTACCCGGTACTAAGCTAAATACTGAGTCCTATTTCGGGGGGAGGGGTTTTGGAAAAAAAAAACAAAAAAACCACCAAAGTCGCTTACACTTTATCCGGTACAACGCTAAATAGGGTCCATCTTCGGTACAACCAAAACCATTATGTTTTATGCCCAACATAAAAAACTTGTGTTTTATGTCATAAACATAAACCTAACATCTAGTTTGTTGTATAATGAATGATACACAAATGTGTATAATAATAATCCAAGACATAAGTGTCAATTCGATGTAAAAACCTAATCTAAAACATCAAGATCACTAAGCATGATGTTGTTGATAAAGATGACAAGTCTCTTAGCTTGTTGTGATAGATCTTCATATATGTAGGTATGAGGTGGATGATGATGGCAAGATCTCTAAGCTTGCTTGAATAAGGGATCATGTTGAATCATGCTTGCAACAAATAAGAGTTAGAAGCATTATGATCATGGGTTAGTGGGTTTTGAAAGACATGAGAATGTGTGTGTAAAACTAAAGAGAAAATTATGAAAAAGGGTTGTCTAAAACATGAGGTTGGTATTTATAGCCAACATTTGAAATTCAAAGCTGTCCCAACGGCTAGCTCCATGCGATCCACGGATCTACCATAGCCTGGATCCGTCTTTGGTTTTGGTGGATCCATAGGCGGAGCTGGGACAGTTTTTATCAATTTGTAATTAACCCCAAATCTTTCCAAAATCCCTAATTGTACATAAATAAAGTGTAAGTACAGCTTCTAGAGGTTACATAAATGGCTAAACATGTTTATTTGTTCGATATAAGATTTATTACTAAAAATGGTTAGACAAGAATATTTAGTTTTGTCCTTATTCACTAATTATTTTGTCTTATTATTTAATATGATTAATTAGTAGTTAAACAAAAGATTACTTATTTAAGTGGAATAAAATACTTAATGACTCTAAAAAGTATTTTAAACATTCTCAATGATTTGTTAAATCGGTTGATCATAATGCAATTAACAAAAACCATCTTCGTACCTTTTGTGAAGCATGAGGCGATCAAGACGTCGTGAGCGTGTTGATGAATGTATGGTTGCTGAGTTGTGAGCACGGTAACTTGTACATTTAGTTATGTATTACAAGTTACGTGTTTCGTCATTATTTAAAACAAGATTTGATTAGTTAAATTATGTAAGATTTGCACTAACATTATTTAAAAAAATCGGCTTATATAAGCTTATTATGACATGATGAGCTTTACATAAAGCCGAAAAAGTTTCAAAATAAGTGGAGTTATGAAAACTAGGGTGTGTTTGTTTTCGGCTTTCTATGGGGACTTATGAGCTTATTTGATTTTGCCTTATATAACATAAGCACTAATTTTCTGGTTTATATCGAGACTTAGGGGCTTATATAAGTTTATCATATTGTAATAAACTTATATAAGTGATAGTCTAAAATCTCAAAATAAACTGGAAAATTAAGGCTTATGTAATGTAAGGAAATCAATAACTCATAAGCCGCATATAAGCTGAAACAACACACCCCCGAAAAGGGAAAACAGTTAATAAAATGCAGAAAAAACACTAAGAAAGCTACATTGAATCATTTCACGTCGACCACTTCGTTTATGTAATTAACAATGTTTCTTATATTATAAAACATCCCTAAAATAAGGTTCTATGTGTACAATAAACAACTGCAAAATCAAGCTAAACCATCCCAATCAAATTCTTGCTTAAAGATTTATAAGTTTATAAAAATCATACCATATGACTTGCCGCGATCTCTCTTAACTTAAACACTTTACCACAGCTGCAAAACATAACACCACAAAAAATGATGATACTGATCCTTCTTAATAAAAATTTTGTTAAGCCGCATGGATTTGTTCAAAAAGCTCACACTTGCTCCTTCGCCAAAGCCCATTCATCGCTTCTCTTTTGCTTCTTCAATACGGCTTGGCTACGCTTTGATTCTGCAATGTTTTATAAAGTCGAAATCCTTTATTAAACTAAACGTATTGAAAACCATCAATCATCAGTTTTTCTTTATATTATTGGAATTCAAATATGGGACGTACCATTTATGGTTGTGTTGCGCTCTTTATGGCATTTGGAATTAAAGTTGTAGCAGCGCTTTCTTGGCCTTTTTGGAATGATGTTGTTGCCGCTCTTTATGCTCTTTAAGGCGAATCTGCAATACTCGTAATATTTTATCTCGATCAAATCATAGTGTTCCATTGTCTCCTACCTCTCTCTCTTTCTACTCTTTAAGAGCTATTTCCTGCAATTTGAACATCAAAAAGCTCGTAAGTAAATCTTTATGAAATAATATTGACATCGATAGATCACATAATGACAATGAGAAAAGGCAAGTAATTTTTGTGAAAGAAAAGAAATTGTCGGGCTACTGGCGGACATAAATGCTGGAATGGATATAAAAGATAGTACGGGAAGTACCCTTTGTGATCTCCCTAAACCGAACCTATTAATACCAGGTCTCTACATAAGTTATATTAGGCAGGTTATACTCTATGATGTCATTTTTCCTTCTCGCTAGCAATCACAGTTAGTGGGTGTTTGGCTAAGCAAATAAGCACAAATTGTAGGAATGATGACATCAAATAACGTCACTTTTATAGCATCATTTATCCCATGTTTTAACCCATTTTGTATAATTATTGCAAAAGAATTGTTACTTAATCGTTTGTATTTGAGAATTGCAGTAATTATGGAGTACTTAGTGAAGTTATGCTAAAAGGCACGCATTTTGGAGCATAAACGAAGAGTTCGAGAAAGTCTACTGATCTGACAGCAAATACGCGTATTATTCTGACCTATAGAGACGGGGGGTGGGGATCTAAGACTATGACGAATTAAAAGACCATTGCCTGACTTTGAAGAATATGTCGTATCCACATCAACGATACGCCGTATATAATTAACTTTGTCAAGAAGAAGACCAACTGATATTACTTACTAAGCCAAATCAGCAAGAAGTTACAGGGGTATCCGTGCCTACACTTCACAAATAACCACGAAGGATTGAAGACCCAATACGCCGTTCCGGAGAATCAATATTGCGTATTCACCCCACTAGTAATAAACGCTCTCGCGCGGCAGTATCAATGTGGTCCTACTCCAGAAATCCCAATTCGTCGTATCTTAACCCAAAAATATCGCGCTCGATACGCGTAACGAAACCGACTTCCCGTACGCTCTCCTTTAATAAACGCTCACACTCACTCAGTTTTAGGCATGCACAGTGAATCCCTACAAACACCAAGTCAGCCAGAGAGAATAAATGAGCCTAGAAGGTCAGAAAGAGTGCCTCATTGTGAGCGGCATAGAGCAGAGAATGAGTCGTGGATGAGGTGAATACACTTGTCAGTTGCCTCGCTCTCCAGTCGATTGCAAAGTGGTGTGATTCCGCCGCGATCCGGAGTGAGTGAGAGATGTGTTATGGGTGTTGTTGTAGACGGTGTTGGATTTGATCTATTTTCATATATCAAACGTGTGTATTTTTAAATGACTATAGGCTGATACCTTTAGGTATCAACCTTGATTATAAAGATCTAATGTTGGTTTGTTCTATCTGATTGCTTAATTTATCGTTGATTGTTGTTTATGTTAATATTTTATATTGTTCTACGTACGTAAGTATACGACCTATCATTACTGGGTCTAGTCTACATAACTTTCATGCGTGCAACTTCGGTGTTGTTTTGGGTGAGGTAAGAGTCCGGGATAGATCTGCATTATTACAATTAATATATATATAGAATCCCTAGGATCACAAATATTAACCTATCATGGCATTTAGTTTCGTGAGCTTAGTTGAGCATAAGGTGACTTGGTATCACGAGTACTTCTTATTCCATTGGTAAGGACTCCGGACAGTGGGATACTAGAATATAACGAGCATATAAGCGTAAGTGGGTAAGTTCCTGAGCCTAGGTTTAGTAAGAGCACATTATTAATCTACTAAGATAACAATATCCCATCTGTCCCATTTTTAATTGTCACGTTTACTTTTAGATGTCCCAAATTTAATGTCACAACTTAAAAAATAGTTATGGAAATTTGATAAGGTTTACTATATTACCCTTGTTTGATAATTTATAATTACAAAACTTTTTTAAAGAAGACTTTAATTAATTAGCTAAGGGTAAAACTGTCATTTTGTCAAAAAGTAAGAGAGAGAAAGCAGTAATAAATGCACTTTTATTAAACTGTGTGTTTTTTGTCAGGGGACAATAATTTTAGGACGGAGGGAGTAATCAACAAATGCTTGCTTTATGCGGATGCGTCTAATTGTGACAGAATTAGCGTATCTAGGTCTTAGGATGCAGTACGCCTATGTTAGGATATGATAGTCCATTGAAGATAGTCAATCATTTGCATAATAAACAAACCTGTGTTTTATCGGATTATTCATGGTTGATACGTTATTATTATATTAGTTCTTGACCTCTTCTCTATCGTTTGTTTGTCTTCTTGTGTGTGTTTATTGCTTTACTTGTTATCAAAACCTTAGGTTAGATAACTAAACCTTGTGCCAGTCTCCCAGGCTGAAACCCCCCTTTTTGCATTAGTTTTAGGTTTAACTTAAGATAACTAAATCCTGATAGTTAGATATTAACGCTCTCCACTCTTAGTGATCGACACCCCTACTTACACGAATCTCCATCTGACCGGGTGACTGACATAGGTTTATAATAGAATAGAATTAACATAGATTAGATAACCAAGATATTAATTAAATTGATAGATTTAACCTCACTTCAAGTGTTCGACACCTTACTTACCACGAAACTACTACCGATCGGGTACACTGTCCGTTAAAGTGTTATTTTTGGTTTAGTAGGCAAAATATAAATTTAAAACTTGAATCAATAAAATATACACCACACAACGACACATCAAGTTTTTGGCGCCGTTGTCGGGGAGTGAAAATTAATCTTGATTTTTATATGATATTTTAGTTTTTAACATTAGATTAGATCTAACCCTTAGGAGTAGTGTAGTTTAGATTTACTTTTATTCTTGTTTATTTATTGTGTTTATGTGATACGACGTATTCAGTCCTCTGAATACGACGTATTGGTTATTTAACTTCCTTTCTAGTAAGTTTATTTCAGGGTGGATGATCCCAACATGACTATGGAAGAATATATCAAGCTTGAAGAAGAAAAAGCTCGTAGGCGTGGTCGGGTGTTTAACTGGAAAACTGCTACATATGGGAAGATCAGGGTTGATGACGATCTTCATGACCTTAGATCTGTTAAAACTGAATTCCCAGCTATAGTATTTAACGACACGTTAACATCTGAAGCAACACACTCGTGTGAACCCACGGTAAGTTCTCTTAACGATGAAATTAACTTTAGAATATCGTTTGACAAATCCGACGATGAAGATTGCACGGTAATTTTTGATAAAAACTCGTTTTCCTATAAAATAATTTCTGTCAACGATTTAAAAATGGATTCAAAAAATGATAATGATGAAGTCAATATGCCTTCATTTCCATCACCTGAGCCTACGGTAAGTTGTTTTGATGATTTAGACTTCTTTAAAGAATTTGAGAATGAATTTCCAGCCATTGTTTACAATGATGCTCTAACGTCTAAATCATATTTCTTAACTAAACTTACTGTAAGTCCTCAACATATCGATGATTTTAATTCGAATGATGAAAAATCATTGTCTGAATATGATGAAGAGGAACAAAACGTTATATGCTATAATGATTTATTTCCTTTTAACGTAATTTATCCTGATGAATTAAAAACGAATACAGACAATGATAATGATAAAGTTGATATTAAACACTCTTCGGAGGATTTATCTATCAAACCATTACCTGGTTAAATAAATACCGATGTTGGTGCCTATGCACATAGGTCAAATAAGCTTTTGGAAACAAATCATGATACATCTAATAAATTTTTCAAAACTAAAACTTTTATCAAGGGATTAAATTTTAATATCATGACTTGGAATCATCTTAACAAAGGGATGTCATTTATTTTCCTAATCAATAATTTGTATGTGCCATTTGGCATCCCGTTCGACCCCAAATTGTTTTATAAGGATGGGAGTAAATTGGGGCAAGTCTAACTTAAAAACTTTTCTGTAAACAAAAGTGCTTGCCGGGAGATAGCCCGGAATGTATTTTCAATTTTTATAGAGTCTGTCTTCCTAGATTGTCTATACGGCGTATCCAAACCCCATGGATACGGCGTATTAGCTATTTGGACGTTATCCAGTCTTTATTTTTAGCATAGTCTATACGACGTATTCATTAAATGAATACAGCGTATACATGTATCAATACGGCGTATTCTGGGGAATGGATACGACGTATCGACATCCTGTACAATTTTAGGTATTTATTTCGAGTCTAACCAAACGAATACACGGAGATAGAATTGCATTTGTTTTTTAAGAATTTACATAGGACCTCCTGAAAAGAAAAATCGATTGATGTTGGTGGAGAATTTACAAAATATGGAGATCCTGAAGTGTTGGAGTCTTGAAACTTCAAGATGGATGTTCAACACACAATCTTGCTCATAAACGCAACTTGGAGAATCTACCGAGCAAATATCAGGGGAGTTTCTCATTCTAATTCTTTTTAATTCCCGTATTTAATGTTTTATATATACAACGAGGATGTTGTATAATTCAAGTGGGGGGATGGAATTAGAATGTTTACTTATCCTATTTTTCATACTAAAATGCTTAAATTATGCTCAAATTTAAAAAAAATTCAAACACACTTTTGTAAAATTACATGTTACATAACCCGCACACAATAACCCTTGTTAGATATTGTGAGAATTTAGCCTTTCTGTTTCCAAATGTTTACCCAAATTCCACAAAAATATAAGTGTGCCGGTGATGTTGTAGACTTTAGAACTTGGCTTGGTATATCTATTTGAGACCACAATAATGAGTATTATAGATTTAATTGGAGTAACTTGTTTAAATTGGTAAATTTTAGGATTACACCCAAATCGCCTTTACATGTTGCTTATTAACTAACTACACCGGTTAGTTAACCTCCAGTTTAAACCCTTTTCCACTCTCATCTTTAGAGTGATGATCCACTAGAAAAACCCGTAGAGCCAATCCTTTAGGAATTACACCAACTATTTGTTTCGTTACACCCTTACACCTTAACCTACCCTGTTAGATTAAGTTTTAATTTACAGTTGCTAGTTGCTTAAAGTGTAAAGTTTGTATTTCCTGAGTCTTATGTCATTTTTTATCATTGGTACGGTTGGAAATTTGCACATTGCAAATGGGAATGTATATTAGTAGTCAAAACTCATGTGATTTTACTACCATCACAATTAATGGTGAATCCGAAGAACGAAGAACTATCAAAGAAATTATCCAGAATTATTATGATCGTGAAGATGGTGAAACTACACCGAGATTTGAAGTTTAGTTAGCAAAAAAATCAAAAAAATGAGAAAAATACAAAAAGAGAAAGAATGTTTGAAGATAATCGTTTCGCAACTACCAAAGGAATTACACGAAGGATCAATTATTCGTTGATACGTCTAAAAAATCAATGATGTAGAGTATTGTACAAAGTGGAAGATATCGCCACTTACCTTGTAGAGTATGTAAAGTTTTGGGATGATTGGGAAGTTGACCGTTACGGGAACGCCAACTTAGGTTGTTGTTTTTGATCTATGATCAAGACGTTGTAAATAGTTGTGTCTTAATCATGGTAACGGTCAAGGAAAAAAGTGTCTAGCAACTTGTACTTTAGGCTTAATCTATTTGTTTCTTGATTTTTATTTAACAACAATTTACTTCCCTCTCACCTGATGATTAGCCGCTGGTTTTACGCGAATGAGGACTTGTTCGAGCATGCATGTCTATTCCGTCGTTACGGCCATGTATGCATGTCTTAGCTGCCTCGTTGGTTTACGACTTTTGGTGAAAGTTAGAAGGTTCCTACCCTATATCATTCTTCATCCTAACCGTTGGTTAAATTCAAATGAGGATGTGATCGAACACACATGTCTATTCTGTCGTTACGGCCATGTATGTGTGCTTCAGCTACCTTGTTGGAGTGGTACTTCTGGTGAAAGATTGTAGAATGATCAATGTACAGCCTTTCCATACATTAACCCATTACCTTTATAAACTTGTTACTCCTTGGCTTTAGTGGTGGAGATGTGTATCCTTGCCAAGCTTATGATAGAATACTCGTCACGACCGAGCAATTAAGCGAATTAGTTACATGTTACCACATAGATTAGTTGAGTGATTTGAGTGTTTTTATCTTCCTATTTTGTAGAGTTGTGTTTGGTTGTGTACTTGTAAGAGATTCGAATAAGGATTTAACGAATAAAATATCCTTTAGGGATACATTGTATAAACTTCTAAAGGTACTTGAGGACAAGTAGGATTCAAGTGGGGGATATTTGATGACACCAATAACGTCTATTTCATAGCATCATTTATCCTTGTTATTAACCTATTTTGTATCGTTATTGCAAAGAATTGTTACTTTAAGTGTTTATATTTGAGAATTGCATTAGTTTGGAGTAATTGGTGAAAGATAGAAAAGGGAATTTTGGAGCTTAAATGAAGAAGTTAAACTTCTCCAATCTCAACCCAACAAACATGTGAATGACACTTTCGACCGTAAAGAACCTCAAATGGTGCAGCCTTGATGCTAGCGTAATAACTATTGTTATATGAAAACTCAACTAATGGCAAATGTTTAACCCAACCATTTCCAAAGTCGATCACACAAGCATGTAGCATATCCTTGAGAGTTTTAATAGTCCTCTCGCTTTGTCCGTCAGTCTGTAGATGATATGCAATACTCATATCTAAACTAGTACCCAAAGCCTTCTGAAGTGACCTCCAGAAATTTGGCGTGAATCTACCATCACGATCACAAATGATTAAGACGGGTATTCCATGCCTTGTGACTACCTCTTTTAAGTACATTCTTACCAATCTACCCATGGGATCAGTTTCTCTTATTGGTAAAAAGTGTGCAAACTTAGTAAGTCGGTCAACAATAACCCAAATGGTGTCATAACCTTATGACAACTTAGGAAGCTTCATGATAAAATCCATAGTGATATTATCCCACTTCCATTGAGGTATCTCGGGTTGCACCAACAAACCCGATGGCCTTTGGTATTCAGCCTTGACCTTAGAACATGTTAAGCATTTGCTAACATAGGTGGCGATGTCGGCCTTCATATTAGGCCACCAATATAGCTTCTTCATGTCTTGATACATCTTGTCAGAACCTAGGTGGATGGAATATTTTGACTTGTAGGACTCGTGCATAATCACAGTCCTTAAATCACCATGACATGGCAACCAACTCCTGTCATTTTAGCATAGAGTCCATTGGCACGAGGTTCCAACTTCTCCTTCGGTATATCCTTCCTGATCATACCTCTAACATCTTCATTTTTGAGGTTTTCTGGCTTCATTGCCTCAATTTGCACGTTCAACATTTATTTAGGAAGATCAAAACCAATAGTCATAACTAAGGCTCAAACCCGTAATGGCCTAATCTATTCTTTTCTACTTAGAGTGTCAGCCACTATATTTTCCTTCCCCAAGTGATAACGAATTTCATAATCGTAATCACTGAGCAACTCTAACCAACGACGTTGCCTCATGTTCAACTCCTTTTGATTAAGAATGTGTTATAAACTCTTGTGATCAGTGAACACATTACACTTGGTTTCGTATAAATAGTGCCTCCAAATCTTTAGAGCAAACACTACTACACCAAGTTCCAAATCATGAGTAGTATTGTTGATCCCTTTTGAACAGATCTTACTTAGCTTGTTAAAGCTTAGTTGTGTTGGATAGATTCAAGACAACTATAATTGAAACTGAGATTTTGAATACTACAAACTATGCGGAACCTAGTTTGCATTACTAAGAAGAACAATGAAACAGTAAAACAAGATCTTGCTAAACTTTCAATATATTAAACACAATCAAAGTTATAAAATAACCTTGAAACTATGAATACTAACTATATTTGCTATGAAATCTATATAAAACTTGATATCTAGATCTATGCCATAGGGTTCCCTTTATATACCAAGGAAACCCTAATGGGCTTACAAAACGTGTCAAGTGATCAATGCATATCTATTCCTAATATATCTCATGCATATCACTTTAGCAGTACTAACTATTATAACTAACAGTACTAATAAACTGGCAGTATTAACACTTTGTACTGGTAGCACTAACTATTGCACTAACAGTACTAATGACTTAGACTATTTTCTCTAATCTTCACTAGCAGTAGTTTCTTCAACCAGCAGTAGAAACTTGAACCAGCAGCATTAAGTTGCAGAAGCCTCTAATTCCCAACAATCCTCCCCTAAACTTGATATTCACCTTGTTAATCATCAAGTTTCTTCATTATCTGCATTTTGAGCACTAGGAGGATGTATCCAAACACCTTACTTCCTTCGTTTGTTTACTTGATAGAAGATCTTTCTTAAAATTTCTCTAGACATCTCACTATCTGCTTCTACTAACAGCTTGTTAACCAACATCAACATTAGAACTCCTTTTGACAATGGATAATCTTTCTCTACCAGCATGAAAATATCATGTCCTCTTACTGAAGATACATGGTGAACAACACATGCATCATAAAGCATCCATACCAAAGGATCATGCATATATCTTTAAAGCTTCCATAGAATATCATCATTATCTGGTTCAAACAATCTCTTCAGTTCAACCCACAATTCCTTCTCTTTATCATATGTAGGCTCTGTTGTACTAAACCTCTCCTTAACCAAATCCCAAAGCTTAACCAGGTCATCTCTATCAAATTTCTTCAACATCTCAACAAAACTCTGATAAGCTTCTGTATGGTTTCTAACTCTGATAATTCTCCAGTACCTTCTTATGTCTTCAGAGTAAATCTCCTAGTCTATAATTGGATATTTGACTTGTAAAGCTTCAACATAGACTTCTTCCACTGGAACTACCACTAATAATTTCTGTAGTTCTTCTTCTAGTAATTCTTTTTCCTTTTCTGCTGATTTTTCTTCACCTGAACTTGAAGCTTCTCCAATCTTTTATCTTTTAACACTCTTTTCATCAGGTTCTGCTCTTGGTCTCTTCTTACTGCTTGCTGCTTTCTTTCCACCTTCTTCAGACTCCATAGGAATAAAATCCTTAATCCACTTCTGCTCCTTTTCATATAGCTTCTGAATTTCTTCAAAACTCTTATTCTTCAGTTGATTGTAAGTGAATCTACCTATGTTTTTCAGGTAAGTAATCATCTTGTTTTTGAGTTGAGTTCTAGTTGGTGGCTTGTTTCTAATTTGTTCAGCTCTCTGTGCAGCAAAGAACCTTTTCCTTTTAGAAATCATTTCCACCAGCATTCTAGACTTTTCTTCAATGGTGAATTGTTCTCTTTCTTCTTGTTGAAGTCTTTCTGCTAATAACTCATCTGCATCTATCCTTGCTTGAATATCTTTCATTTGTTTAATCAATGCAGCATCCTTAGCCTCTTGTTCTGCAGCTTTTTCCCTAGCAATCCTTTGCTCTCTCTCAAACTGTGCTTGTTCTTCTTCAAACAAATTTTGAGCAATTTCTGCATCCCTTTGAATCTGAGCCTTTATTAGGTTCTTTGGAGACTTTTCAGGCTCCACCATAAGTACTTTGCCCTTATCTTTGGATGAAGGTTATGCTGTTGGTACTGGAGTTAATCTTCTTGGTTCTTCTTCAACATCATGAATTACCACTGAGGTTGTTCTTGGTCTTGTGCTCCTAATAACCACAAGTGTATCAGCAATGGTCATCATTTCATCTTCAAAAATATCCCCAGCGGTACTTGTAGAAGGACCAACAGTATTAACTGTATCCCCAGCAGTAGTAATTTGTTCAACAGTATTCCTCCCCTGAGTTTTAGCATCACCTTCAACATTCTCCATATCAAGCTCAGCAAAGTCACTATAATCAAACATTTGCTTTGTCTTGTCACTTTTCCTCCCCTGTTTGGATACATTCTCCTTATCCAAACTCTTTCTCTTGTAGGTACCAATCTTGAAGAGTTTCATCCCTGGAGTTCTTGTCCGTTGCTTCTTTTCCAATCTTTTGACTTTCTTTTTCAGCTTTTGGATCACCAAATCTTAAGCAGTCTTTGATTGTTCCATGGCAAGAACCCTATTTGACAAGTTTGTACAAATAACCATCAATTCAGTTATGTTAGGTCTACCATCATCACTTCCAGGTGTGTGACCTCTTGAGAGAGGTGAATCACGGGGTGTGGGTGGTACATTATCCATCAATTCATGTTGTTAAAGTATTTTTTCATCACTTCCAGGTATGTTAACTCCTAGGAGAGGTGAATCATTGGAATGTTTATATGCCCTCTCAGACCTAGTCTGAGCAATGACACCCCTCATGGCTTCTTGGCACCTGGGTCTATCACCTGAACCAATTTCCTAAGAAAGAGGATCATTAGACATTGCCATGGATTGGGTCTTAGTTATGTTACCACTAGCCTGTGTTGCATCTAAGCTAGCAGCAGTAGTGGTATCCCTCACCACTCTGTCATCCCATTCCTTAAAGACAGCCGCATCTACTACATTTGGTATAAGAACACTAGTCTAAGGTAACTGAGTGTCCTCTTGTAAGGCTTGCATAGGTGATTGAGTATTTTGGGGCGATGATGATTTAGTAACAGGGATTTGTTCTTCAATTTTGGGTTGAGTAGTAGAAGGTGTTGGTTGGGGTTCAGAGGGTTGACCTGAACCTTTGTCCCTGAAAAACTTTTGCCTTTTCTTCTTATATTAGTAAAAACTTTTTGAGTATGTTTAGGTGTTTCATAAGTATCATTAAAAGGTTCTGCAAGATTTTTAACTTGTTATTCAAAAAACATTGAAAAAACCTTAGATACATCCAAGAAAGAAATTATTAGAATTTGGATCCAAGTTTCTTAACATACCATCAAAAATTAATTTAGAAAAATTAAACTTTTGATTATTTGCCAAACATATAACTGCTAAAGCAATATTAGTTGAAAACTCATTCCAAGTAGTAGATTTTGAACTTAGACAATGTAAGATGGTATGTATAAGATACTTCCATTGAGGGGAAAATAAAGCTTTTTGAAAAGTAAGTTTATCAGAAACAACTTCATATCCCATCAATGCAAGGTTTTCCAAAATTTTAGAATTTGTTAGACTAGTAACCCAATCCTCATCATTAAAGTGAAGATTACTCCTCACTGATGATTCTGATATTACTATAGTCTTGCCATCAACCTTGGCATGTATTTGCGTTTCATTATTGAGTATTTTAGTCTTAGCAGTAGACCAAAACTGTTTAATATAGGAAGCATAGATAGTAGGACTTATGGTTAAAGAATACCTGATAGTGTTAGCATTCAAGAAGTCCACTATCTAATGAAAATCAGCATTCCCCTCTGTTCTTTCCAAACAAGCAACCATATTGTGTTGATCAACAAACTTTAAATCTGCCATAGATGATTAATTTATAGAGTCGGTGATAAATTGAAGTAGGTTTGTGAATTTTAAGAGCGTTTTAGTGTTCGAGAGTATTAGAATGATCTAGATGTAGTTAAATACGCTAATATAGGTAAAAAGGAAACCTATAATAGTAGGAAACTGTTTATTGACCAAGAATTTCGCTCAGCAGTTATAACTCCAACGGTAACTCAGCAGTACTAACTTTGGCTCAACAATACTAACTTTTGCCTAGTAGTACTAACTTTCGCCCAACAGCACAAAATCTTGCCTAGTAGCATTAACCTTACAACTACCAGTTTTAACTCCAATTTCATTACTAATACCATCTTCAAACCACACCAATCATAAAATATGAACAAACACATCTCAGAGGAAAGTATCCCAATGCTAGGCAATCAAAAGTTAAACCTGCGAACATCAAATGCCCTTTGTGAGTAATCAACAACTATTAGATCTGTATGTATCTTAATTACTTGAATGAGCCTCTTCTCATAAGAATCTCTGATGAAATGGTGCCTTATTTCAATGTGCTTGGTTTTAGAATGAAACACTGGATTCTTCACAATACAAATGTGACTTTCATTACAAATGTAAATCCTTAGTGTTTCATGAAATTGAACCCATAATCAAGCATCTAATTTTGGATCCACAACACCTGTCCACAGCAATTTGCAGCAGCAACATACTCTGCTTCAGTAGTGGAGTTGGCAACTATAGTTTGCTTTTTACATTGCCATGAAATCAACCTTTTGCCAAGAAATTGACAACCTCCTGTTGTGGATTTCCTGTCAAGGCTAGCTCCAGCATAATCACTATCAGAAAAAGCTTCCAAGTCAAATGGTGAATCCCTAGGATACCAAAGGCCCAATTTAGGTTGACCTTTTAGGTATCTAAAGATCCTCTTCACAACATGAAGATGTGAGACTTTAGGAGTAACTTGGAACCTTGCACAAGCACAAACAGCAAACATTATGTCAGGCCTAGAAGTTGTCAAGTACATCAATGATCCAATCATTGATCTGTATAAATGAACATCCACATCCTCAGCTTCTTCATCCTTGAGCAATGCCTTGTGAGTCTCAATTGGAGTGCTTGCTGTCTTCATTGTGACAAAATCAAACTTCTTTAATATATCAGC
Organism: Tanacetum coccineum; assembly: GCA_026074375.1. Classification (NCBI taxonomy): domain Eukaryota; kingdom Viridiplantae; phylum Streptophyta; class Magnoliopsida; order Asterales; family Asteraceae; genus Tanacetum; species Tanacetum coccineum. The sequence goes on from BQNB010054604.1 coordinate 22,970, forward strand.
CACATATTTGTCTTGGCTGATGAAGATTCCATCATCTTTCTGCTTTACTTGTAACCCTAAGAAGAAAGTGAGCTCCCCCATAGAACTCATCTGGAATCTCTTGTGCATCATCTGCTCAAACTCAACACATAAAGACTTCTTTGTAGATCCAAAGATGATGTCATCAACATACACCTGCACTAACAGGATATCACCTTTGTCCTTCTTGATAAACAAAGTCTTATCAATGATCCCTCTTCTAAATCCATTTTCTAATAAGTAGGTAGACAAGGTCTCATACCAGGCTCTAGGAGCTTGATGTAGACCATATAAAGCTTTTTCTACCTTATAAACTTTATCAGGGAACTGTGGATCTTCAAAACCAGAAGGTTGGCACACATACACCTCCTCTTCAATAGTACCATATAAAAGGCATTCTTCACATCCATTTGGTACACAATAAACCCCATAAATGATGCATAGGCCAAAAATAACCTGATTGCTTCTATCCTAGCAACAGGAGCAAAAACCTCATCATAATCAATTCCTTCTTCTTGGGTGTAACCTTGTGCAACCAGTCTTGCCTTGTTTCTAACTACTATCCCTCTCTATTTGTTCTTGTTTCTATAGACCCATTTTGTTCCAATGGCATGCTTGCCTTTGGGTAAATCAACCAATCTCTAAACCTTCTACAAACTAAACTGTAGCAACTCATCTTGCATTGCCTCTATCCAGCTTGGATCTGTCAAAGCTTGTGTCACCTTCTTGGGTTCTATTTATAAGAGAAAACAGGCAAATAAGCAGTTTTGATAATCTTTGTGATTTGTTCTCCTCTGTTTTTTGATGTAACTGACCATAGCAAGTTCTTCAGAGATCTTGGTCATCCTCTTTGTTTGAGTAGCTGAATTTATGTCTCCAATGATCTGGTCTTTAGGATGATCCTTGTGAATTCTGGTTGTGGGAATAGGACTGACATTCATGGTTGTTTCCAAGTTGTTGAGGTCAGCCTCTGCACCCACATTTTCATCATCATATGTACCACTAAAGATACAAGTACTTAAAAGATCATTAGTATCCTCTAAATCAGGCATAAGAGGATCAGGTGGAAGATCATCAACATTAATAAAACTTTGCCCAACAGCACTAACAGATGGACTAACAGTAGAAACTCTATTAGTGCTGTTAGCATAAGCTTCCTTCTGTTGAACAAGCAATTTATCCAATTCAGCTCTCAAATCCTGCACATTCTGGTCACCATCTTTATTTGAAGCTCCTTCATCCTTCTCTTGATCATTTCTTTCACCCTCATTTGCTGGTTCTTCAGTAGTCTTTTTACCAGCATCATTAGCAACAGCATCCTCTGAGCTCTGTGGACTATCAGAAAGTAATGGTAGCAGAATATATTGTTGAGTAGGTACTGCATCAATATTATCTTTGATACCTGCATTCCCATTAGTTTGATTCCCTGCAGTAACTGGCTCATAATTCATAGAGTTTGTTAGTAAATCAATATCAAAGAGCCAATCTGGTCCACTCCCTTCAACATTGGGTTTGTTTTCACAGGAAAGGTTTTGTTGCAGGTTCCTCCTCTACTTTCCCTACGTTCTAGTGTTAAATACCCTAAAATGCTGGCTATGTATAGGAGTAATCCAACAAGAACCCCTCATAGCCTTTCATCCAATTTTGCCTAACGGGTTCTAAGGTATTAGAATGGTCATAGGACACCCAAAGGTCTCATAAAAGGTTATACTAGGTGGTATACACATGTAATAGGTTCTAAGGTGTCTTGTTGTAAGCTTGGTCCACTAAAACCTTATTCTGACAATAACAAGACAAGTAAGTATTAACTGCTTCCTGCCAAAATGTTGTAGGTAAAGGTTGAAATCTTCTAGATAGTCCTAGCTTGCCTCTTAGTGTCCTATTCTTTCTGTTCAGCAATCTTTTTGTTGTGGAGTTCTCGGCAACACTAAATTCCCTTTAATCCCTTTCATCACTATAGAAATGATTCATGTCATTATTTTGTAACTCGGTTCTATTGTCAACAACGATGATTTTAAACTTTAGATTTATTTTGTTATTTATATCCAGTTTTAACATGTTTTTAGGATCTATAAAAGTTTTAAGGATCCCACTAGTCTCATCCTTAGTGGCCAAAAAGAAAACCCAACTAAACCTACTATAGTCATCAGTGACAACAAGGCAATATGTCTTGTGATTGATACTCCTTACAGATGTTGGCCCAAATAAGTCCATATGCAACATTTGTAAGGGTTGGCTGATAGAGCTCACAAGCTTGGTCTTACAAGAGGCTTTGTGTTGCTTTCCCTTCTGACAAGCAACACAAGTATGGTCATTTTCAAAAAGCTTTGAAGGCAAACCTCTAACAAGGTTTCCCCTCACAAGTTTGTTCATAGTTTTAAAGTTTATATGACCAAGCCTCCTATGCCATAAATTAGACTCATCTATTGTAGCCTTTGCAAATAAACAAGTCAAACCTCCTGAAGGAACAACATTCTTTAGATCAAAACTGTACATGTTGTTTTGTCTGGGAACTTTAAGCAAGACTTGACTTTCATCAAGTAGCTTAAAGTCAGGAGATAGAATAAGACATTCAGTCTTAGTGAAAAGAACACTGTTTTTCTTGTCACACATTTGTGAGACAGAGAAAAGGTTAAACTTAAGTTCCTTTACAAAGTATACATCTTCAAAGTCTAATTTACTAGTCCTAATTTTACCTTTTCTAGCAATTTTACCTCCTTTAAGACATCCTCCAAATGCAACAAATCCACCATTAATTTCTTAATAATTTGTAAGGAAGGACTTGTTTCCAGTCATATGCCTAGAGCATCCACTGTCAAAAATCCCTTGATCCTGTAAAGTATATTGTGGATTACCCTGCACTCAAAATAAGAAGAATAGATATCTCTAGGGACCACTAGAGCCATTAATGACTTAAGTCTGCTTTGTGGATCAACATAGTCAAATCTTTTAAGCATGTATGATCCACTGCCTTTGGAGATATGGTCAATAACATTTCCTGTTGGTCTCCAAATCTAGCATGCCGAGGACTTAATAACACTTTCCCTATTTCCCTTAGCAGCAGCCCAACAATAGTTACATTGTTAACCCTATCAATATTAACTTTTTCATTAAAATTATTAGTTTTAGCTGCTAATTTTTGGTTAAAAGCCCTTCTTACTGGTGAATGTGCTTTAAAATAAGAATATGTTGTGGGTAATGCATCCTTCACTTTTAGTTTAAGGGCAACAGTATTAACAGGCCTGGCAGTACTAATTGATGTTGCTGCTCTTGGAGAGCTTTGCTTAGCAGCATTAACTGACACTTGTCCTGACTTTGTTGTAACTGTTGTTGGAACAAAATTCCTTTTAGGATGTGGGTGAGTTAATTTTTTTTGGTGGTTCACCCTTTGAGCATTGTTCCATACTGGTCTAATTTCCCTTTGACCAGTAACCCTTCCCTTATTATTCAACCTGGTTTTTCTACCATTTTATTGTCATGAAAAACACAGTTTTTAATTAAATGGTTGAAACTTCCACATACAAAACAAGCTTTCTTTATAAACTCAAAACCATTCCTTAGTTTCTGAGTCATCATCCTATTCTAGTTTCTTCTATTATCCCTAGGACTTTGACTTTTCCTGGGATACTCTACTTTCCTATGTGTGTTTTCCTTATTAACAGATTTTACATTTTCATCAGATTTGACAAAATAGATTTTTGTAAACTTTGGTTTTGTCTGATCAGATTTAGGTCTAAACACACTATCATTATCACTATCAGTGTCCCATTCTTCAATGATATGAGCACTAAGCCTAACAGTTTTACGCTTTTCTATAATATCCTTACTAGTCTTAGATATACTAGCTTCAGTTTCAGACACACTAGTGGTGGTCTTTCTTACTACAGACTAAAAAACAGATTCATCTAACCCGGCAAATGATAAGTCAGGTCTTGGAGGCATGTAGTTCTCAGTGTAAGGAGGGGGAACTGCATGAAAGCGTTCACTTGTTTTGAATCTATCATTTATTGGATTATCATCCACATCACTTTCTCTACTGTTAAACACACTATGAACCACTTCACTCTCAATCATTTGACTCTCATAACCAAGACCAGTTTTGTATTTAGCACTTATTTGACTATTAATCAGTTTAGTTAGATTCTTTAATGATTCTTCAAATTTTTCAAGTTTATGTTTCAAATCATCTCTCTTTTAAAGCTTCTTCTAACTAATTTTTAAGGTCTTTGATAGAAATATCTTTCACTTGGACATCATACTTTAAAAATGCAATATCTTCTCTAAACACTTTGATTCTTATTCATGAACAACTATTCATCTCTAACGATTCTATATCCCATTTGATAACCTATTATTCTATATTATATTTATTAAGAGCTTCACGTTGTTGATCATACTGTTTTTGAAGAGTTTCATATGATTTTAAGCAATCTTTTTAGGCAGTAAGGAACCTCAAGTTTGAACTTGATGACCTTGAGATGTTAGGCCATTAAATCAAAGTTTTGATACCTTCGTTATCCTGAGAGCTTCCGAATCATAACCACATATCCTATCTGAACATCCAGGCATTTGTAGTATATGTATCTTACTGGGTGCATATTCCTTCTGGAGTATCTCTATTTCTATTCCCTTGATTCTTGGTGCCTCAAACATCTCCTAGCAAAAATGACCTCGATCCTATGGCGGTTTGACATTCCAACCTTTGTCTTGTCAAACCAACAATCTCTTTGTCATTTTAATCCATCTTCCTTCCCGTCTTCCTTCATGAACCTCTTATCTCTCATGGTAGCATTTCCACTGTGCCATTAGAGATACATTCTTCAAGATCATTAGCATCAATCTGGTCACAAATACTTGCATATCCAACTGTGGGGCATTTGATTGTTGGAACAGAAAGAAAAACATGACGATCGTCAACATATGATGTATGTAGAACATGATCCTAGAACTAGTAGCAGTAAACACTAATGATAGCAGTATAACTGTTTCATTAGTACCTGTTAGAGTTATCAAGGATACAAAAGCCCATCTGAGAATTTAAGCTTGAACTTGATGCCTTTTGATCTCAGATTCATACACCTTCAATTATTATACAAATCCTCCCATGCTCTTATTTAAGGGATTCAATTTGTTTTCTCATATTTAAAGCAATATTGTCCATGATGATGGTATACTTCTAAACTACTTCAAATTTGCATCCTCCGAAATAACTTCACCAGGGAATTTCAAGTTACTGATAAGCTTTTTCAAACCTATCCATAGGTTTTAACCAGGGTCCTTCTTGACTCTGATGCAGCAAAGTTTTCATAATTCTACTTGAGAATGGTCTTCTGCATTTTCTTTGATTCCTTGTTTCCCCCAAACCTATTCTTTATAGCTTCCCATAGGGACTTTGCATCCTTGCAAGCATAAAACTTCAGTAGGTGCTCATCAGGAATGCTAGCCCATAATATCATTTTGCTTTAGTTTCATTTTTCCTTGCTAGCTTTTGTTCAGGCATTTTTAGGAGGAGTAGGACCTATGCAACACTATTACAAGCTGATGCAACTGGTAAACTGTATCACCATTAACTAATTACCTACCCCAAAGGCATGATCAGTGAAAGTAAGGTATTGTTCCATCCTCATGCTCCATAGATCATACTCCCCAGTTTTGAGTACTGGAAGTTTTAGTGCAGACACTGTTTGGGTAGTTTCTGATTGTGACTCCATCTTTTCTTTGACTAACAGATCTTGAGTAGAGTTAGAGTTCTTCTTATTCAAAGTTTCTCAACAAGGCTCAGATACCACTTGTTGATCCCCTTTTGAACAGATCTTACTTAGCTTGTTAAAGCTTAGTTGTATTGGATAGATCCAAGACAACTATAGTAGAAACTATGATTGAGAATATCACAAACTATGCGAAATATAGTTTGTAATACTAAAAGAAATTGAAGACAGTACACACGTTTAGAACGTAAACTTTCAGCCTCAATAATAAAAACGATCACTTGTATAGTGAAATAGTGTTCATAATAACCTTGAAGCTATTAACTATGACTGCTATGAAAAACTATTATAAAACTTATTTGAAAATGATATCTAGATCTAGTGCCTGTTAGGATCACATAAATGGACCCAACAAAGGAAGCTTCGGTCACTGAAGATACAAGATAAAAGTCTAGCTCGTTAGTTGGTTAATTAATTAAAGTTTATTAATGTAATTGGGCTGACAAAGAAAAAGCCTGAAAAGCCCAACAAAAGCCTAGAATGGGCAGAACCTTGTTAGTATAAATACACCTAGTTTAGTCAAAATTAGGTTAGACATTTTTAGAGAGAAAATTAGCTAGTCATTATTGTGAGGGTTTTTCTAGCCACCAAAAGGTTTTGTTTTCTCTTTCAATCATCAATAAAGTTTTTAATTTTCTGCTTCTTGATTCTACACTTCGTTGTTAAAGGTTTGTATGAATGATCATGGAACCTACAATTGGTATCAAGAGCCTCAAGATTGATGATTGATTTATTTGTGTTTCTATTTTTTATTCGGAAATACAAAATAAAGAGGGAATCCGAGATTTGTTTGTTTGGTTTGCTTTCATTCTTGATTCATAGATGGTTTATGTTTAGATCTAATATCATAATAACCATCTCGTTAGCAATCAAGGATTCGGCTTAATTTTAGCCTAAGTGGTACGTGTTTTAATCTTGTGTGTTTGAAAAAATTAAATTGAACGAGCCTTATTAACTTCTATCTGATTTCGACTTAATTTTTTTTTTATCTCATCAAAAGTTTTTTTTAGAAAAATTTCGGGTTATTTTTACAAAAATAAATTTTGGCTTATTTTATTTTTAAAAAAAAAGAGTATAGGCATATTTTTTTAAAAAAAAAGAAAAGAAAAGTAAGAGATCTATATTTTTGAGAAGAAAATATTTGTTTTTCTAAAATAATAGGGATTTGATATAATACTCAGTGGAGGTTAATGTTGACAAAGTAAATAATTGGTTTAAAGTCCAGGATATAATCTTTGGGAAGTAAATAATTATAATCCTAGTGTAGGTGTAATTGGAAGTAAATAATTGGGTTCCTAAAGGTATGGTATAATAATCTTTTAAATTAGGAAATTATATTCTGGTTCTTTCTTTCCTCCTACACACAAGATCACTTCATTATTGTTTTACGGTTTCTTCTTGATTTTGTAAAATCCCGCGAAAGATACGATTCTTTCTCGGGTTTAAATCAAAGATTTGTAAAATCCCGTGAACAGTAATTGACTTCAACCAAACACAAATCAAATAATTCAAACAAAAACAACACCAAACACAAATAATAAAACAAATAACAATCACTCCAACGATCAGATCATTACTCAGTTCTTAGAATTCAAAACAAAGATGACCTGATAAGGATATCAAGTGCCCTGCAGTTCAAAACCTATGAACTCCCTTTGTTCACACTCGTCCCAACCAAACAATGAGGTACACAAAAAGGTTTGGAAAATTAATGAGAACCTTACTTCTGCGTTTGAGCCACTCATACAAAATGGAAAGCACAACCATGTTGGGTCGAAGTATAGACGTAGTTTTGTTAACGAGATTATACCATTTTAAGAAAACATCAAAAACCTTTCTCAAAACCTAGATACTGACATCTATACAGAAGTAAAGGAGTTTGAGCGTAGTCTTGATAAAATGGAAAGTGACTATGAAACCAAAATGTCTGCGGATACAAGCGCCTTGGTGACAAAAATAAGCAGCTTCTTGCAAAGACAAGGCGTCTACAATAGGTGATGACGGATCTTTGGAATGACAATGAGCGCTTCATTGCTGATAATATAGCAAAAGACATCTGCTCTTTTGTGCTTTCTTCTGAAAAGCAAAGTGTCTCCGAGATCGTATTGCATTTGTAAAGAACTTCAATCAAAATACGATAAGACACTCTAAGAGTCGTCGCAACTGTGAAGCTGAGTTTTAGAGAGTAAACAACAAATGCTTGCCTAATCTGAACACCAATCTCTCTTATACTCAAGCAGTTTGTTGATCTATAAACTCAATATTTCAAAACGACAAAGAAGCGTCATCAATGAGAATGTTTGTGTGCCGCCGAATGCAACTGCCTCAAAAGCTATTGTTGAAATTAACCAGTAAAATACAGCTTCAAGAAGGAATGACACCAAATCTAGAAACTAGGAAACTCATTCAACATCATGAGTATGTTGAATGTGAGGCCCCACCACAGGTAGCCTTGATCAGCAGGCCCTAAAACTCGAAGTTACTCAGTTGATAAGACGCCCTCAACTTCCTCAGATCCAAAATGATGGGTACACAGGAATAGAGAAAAACGCCAATGTGAATCGACGTAATCCTAGAGAACTGTCGACTGCTCGTACCTCACTCAAGAACTACACTCACAGGACGATGGCTATCTTAATTACTGAAATTGCCAAACTGAAAGCTGAAGCTTTGCAAAAAGAATAGTGACCCCACAGAGCTAGTGAAACCCAAAGGACTACTTTCTTCAATGATGTACACCATGAGTTCTAAGTACATTGTTTCCACAAAAAGAGCCAATTGGGTCAACCGACCACCGTTGCTAAAAAAGAAACTGGTGAGCATTTCAGGATCCGCACATATCTTCACCAAGACAAGGCACAAAAACCACATGCAACAGCAAAAGAAAAAAAAAAAAAAAAAAACCACAGTTACCATGTGAACGTATTTCAAAAACCATAACTGCCACCAAAGGTCGCTCGCAACCAAACCCTAAAACAAACTTGTCCAGGAACCATAGTCATTTACCGTCTAACAGTGTGAAAGCGAGGAGGGCACGTAATTACTACAGAATTATGTTGATATGGCATTTGTGGTTCAGTCTACAAATCTGTGCATTAAAAACTCACCAGGCCAAGTGCCTTGAACACCTCATAAAAAATCCTGAAAGCTGACCAAGGAAACGTTGCGAGACTTTTACTCAATGGAAGCTCACTGGTAAACGTTTCAATTATTAATATCTATGTCCAGAATGTCTAACGGAAACCCAGTGCGTTACGCCTATCGAAATCACACATGCGTTAGTCCTCGTACCAATGTTACTTTGAGTATGGAACCTGTTCTCAAACCTTTGGAACTCACCCCATGCGTTAGTTCTAGTTTAAGTTCCACTGTTACTATGGTCTCTCGGTTTCTTGACTATAGACTCGGCGATCGCAAGGCTGGTTCCAATGGATTTCGGCATCTTTGAATGAATAGGTATCCGTGCACATAACATTCCTTGTATAATTGTGTATAGTTTAAAAAAAAATTAGATAAAATGACTTACAGTTAATTCAAATTGTACTCGATGCTTATAACCCAGAGAATTTAGTGTACTTTCCAGTTGCATTATTTCCTTACAGACAAAGAAGTTGTCCTAAGCCCCGAAACATTTTTCTCCATAAACAACTTGTTTTGAATCAACATGATCGGGGTTACCCCAAATCAAATACATTGACACGGGTCATTGTTTGAGGGAGAAAATCATATTTCCTTGACAGTTGTTACAGGTCAAAAGGACGTAACTGTTGCTTGATTCTATGCTGAAAGAATTGACACGACCAACTGCTGTACAAGTTCAGACAATTGCAGTATCATTCTGTCTGTCTGGGTATTCCTATGACTAAAGGTCTGTTTCAATTCCTCCCTTGATTATTGGTGCCTATTTCACCTCACCTCATACTTTTGAGGGGAATATTATACATTTTTAAGTCCATTCTAGATCAAAACCATTCCATAAGTTTCATACTTTGATCGGGGAGAAAATGTGAACTTAAACTTGTAAAACGGATAATTAATGATTCGTTTGATTCTAAAATGCTAAAGTCCTATCCATGAATGTGCAAAAACATCTTTCGATTATCGACAGCAAATGTGTAGGGGGAGCAATAAAGTGGTTAATTGATTCAAAAATGTCAGATAACCATTTTGTTGTGTTATAACACAAGTATCTTGATTATATTGAAAAGAATCTTTTGTTTCATGTTTGGAAAGTGATCTTATGGAATGCTGAGGAAAGAGATGTTGTACCACCCATGGGTATTCGTATGGAATGCTCACGGCCTGGTCAATCAGGACTAAGAGGCCGCCCACAGATGAAATTGGAATTTCCATAAATGTACTTGTACAAGTCAGGATTTCCCGAGCACTCCATATCTTTCGATATTTTCAAAAAAGACATCAGAATACTTTCTGATTAAAAACTTCCGTTTGTGCCCATACAAATTTTTATAAGCACATCGAATTGTTGTTTTCAAATCATTTTTGCCACGGCCTGGCTAACGGTACTTAATGTATTAAGAAAGTAAAACGCTGAACAAAGTAATTATATAAACGTATAGTCAGCAGATAGTAAACAGACTGACTCACTCTTACCATTCAATTAGTAGAAATACTTATAGTGGATTAGTTCTTCGGACATCTGGTCTAGAGAACGGCGAACATTAGGGAATCAGAAACTTAGTGTATTGAGAGGAACCTAGCTTGTCATGCCGAAAAAACCCTGTCAAGAAGGTTCTTTTAATGAATCTATCTGATCACAGGTGCAGTATTCATACTGTAATCATTGATCCCTCTCGAATCAGAGGTAAAAGTAACCCGACCAAGATTGAGTATCGTTCTATACGCGTTCCCTGTCCAAATGATAAGCGCGCCCTTTGTGTGTTCCACAGAATGTTTTTCTAAGAACACAGTACGTGGATTTTTACATAACAAAATTTTTTGTTTGGTGACTATATTGTTTCTATCATAGTGAATGACGACTGGAAAGTATCCGATGCAAGACATGTGAATGCCATACTTACTCACATATATGAAAGAAATCAAGAAAGTTTACATACAAAGCTTCCGCACAATCTCTGAAAATCAATGGTCTTCTTCAATATGCGAACCATTTAATGGAATTAGAAGAAGATACATCATCAAAGCTTTCTAGATTCCAACAGATATGAGCATGTGAGACTAAAGGTTCAGCGTAGGGCAATGTCAAAGTGAAAAGAACTCACAAAGTAAATTCAGAGAAGTAAAGCTTAAACACGTCCATAGATCAAGATCAATTCATCACAAATCAATTTCGAAAGAACGCATGACAAGGTGGTTAAAGATTGAATTTCCCAGAAGCACAACAAGTTAAGTACCCTATCAACAAACGAGCTAAAGAAGACAAGCACAGTGAGGCTTCAAACAACTTCCCTCATACCTCATCTAGGGGAGGATTGTTTTTAGGATCACATAATGGAGGACCCGAACCAAAGAAGCTATCGTTCACTCGAAGAACCTAGACAAAAGAATCCTAGCTCGTTAGTTGGTTAATTACATGAAAAAGTTAATTAATGGAATTGGGCTGAACAAATAAAAAGCCTGGAAAAAGGCCAACAAAAAGCACTAGAATGGGCAGAACCATAGTTAGTTATAAATTACACCTAGTTTAGTCAAAAAATTAGGTAGACATTTTTTTAGAGAGAAAATAGCTAGTCATTATTGTGAGGGTTTTTTCTTTTCTAGCCACAACAGGTTTTTTGTTTCTTTCAATCATCAATAAAGTTTTAATTTTCTGCTTTTTGATTCTACGCTTCGTTGTTAAAGGATTCATATGAATGATCATGGAACCAACAATGCCTTAGGGTTCTTTTTATACACCAAGGAAAACCCAATGGCTTAAAACACGCGTCCAAGTGAATCAATGCATACTATTCGCTAATAAATCATGCATATCACTTAGCATAACTAACTTTATATTATAACTAGACAGTACTAACTATTATAACTAACGATATTAATAAACTGACAGTACTAAAACTATGTACTTGGCAAGTACTAACTATAACACGTCGAGTGTATTAAGATAACTTTATGAACTAAGATTACACTAGGGTGGGGGATCTTGCCACTCGGGGATGTGCAGATGGATTTAGCATTCAACACAGAGAAACTTGAGAGGAATTATCCCACATCAATTCGTCTCATAAGGCAAATGCGGCTCTGTGTGTCGGCTGCTCTGGGAAGCTATGGGTCCTTCGTTAATTGCTCTTTGCGAAACGATTATATCAACTTCTTTCTTTTTTTTGTATTTTCCTCTATTTTTCGATTTTTTGCTGAGCTAAACTCAAATCTCGGTGTAGTATTCACCATCTTGCACGATCATACTAATGTCCAGAAATTCCTTAGATAGTTCTTCGTTCTTCGGATTCATCATTAATTATATGGTAGTAAAAATCACATGATTTAGACTACCATATACATTTCATTTGCATGGTGCAAATTTCCAACCGCACCAAAGATAGAAAATTGACACGAAGGACTCAGGAATTCCAAACTTTTCACTGTAAGCTACTAGCAACTGTAATTTAAACTTAATCTAACTGGGTAGGTTAAGGTGAAAAGGGTGTAACGAAACAAATATAGTTAAATTCCTAAATGGACTGCTCCTACTGGTTTTTCTAGTGATCTCACTCTTAGAATGAGAATGGAAAAAGGTTTAAACTAGAGGTTTAACTAACCAGTGTAGTTTAGTTAATAAGCAACAATGTAAAGGCGATTTGATGTAATCCTAAAATTTTACCCAAATTAAACAAGTTACTCCAATTAAAATCAAATACTCATTATTGTGGGTCTCGAGTGAAAACCAATCTAAGTTCTAACGGCTACTGACATCACACGGCACACTCAATTTTTGTGAATTTGAGTAATATTTAGAAACAGAAAGTTAAATCCTCACAATATCTAACAAGGGTTATTGTGTGCGGGTTATGTAGCATGTAGTTTCACAAAAGTATGCTTGAATTTTTTTTAAATTTGAGCATAAATTAAGCATTTAAGTGTGAAAAATAGGACAAAGTAAAACATTGCTAATTCCATCCCCCCTGAATTATAACAACTACCTCGTGTAATATATAAAACATTAAATAACGGTAATTTAAAAAGAATTAGAATGAGAAACTCCCATGATAATTGCTCGGTAGATTCTCTAAGTTGTGTTTATAAGCAAGATTATGTTGAACAGCCGCCTTGAAGTTTCAAGACTCCAACACTTTAGGATTTCCAGATTTGTAAATTCTTCACCAATATTCGTCGATATTCTTGGGCAAAGAGTCTGTAATGAAATATAGGTCAAACATGTTCATTCTTATCTTTGAGGTACCTGACGTTATTAAATACTAAACTATACAAACTATTTATGGTCAGTCTGGTGGATTACGGCATATCAGTTTAGTGAATACGCCGTAGTTCCAAATCTAATCAATTAAGTCTTTTTATAAATTGCAATAAAATAAAGACGCTAACGTCTAGACACTCAAGTACGCCGTAAGGTATGGAACAGATACGCCTAATGGTGTCCTGGAAAACAGACTCGATAACGAAAAATTAAATAACAATTCCAGGTTGTCTCCCTGGAATGAACTTTTGTATAACGCCAGCTAAGTCCTAAAGTTAGGACTTTTCTTCAGCTTCCTATATAATCCATCTCAATGCACGCTAATGTCCCGCGATTAGCCATTCCTTCCATCTCGCATCTCGAATGTAAGTGGGCCATAGATTCCAAAAGCTCCTTTTTAGAACCCTTTAAGAGTTGGTATTCATCGAGATTTAATTCTTTCTTATCCACTTCACTTAACACGCAGTAATGTAGGATTATGTTTGCATTGCTTACTAGTGCGGTTTTTAACCATAAATGTGATCACTAAAAGCCATTTGGTTAGTTACTTCATCAATCTCCATTGTAAATGGTAAGCCTTTAATTCGGAGAATCGTTTTTTGTTTTTTTGATCCAACTTCTCTTAAGACTAGTCCCCACAAAAAGAACATCGCCCATTGCCTTCATCACGATAGGCATCCATATCCCCAAAATGGCAAAGTTGTATAACAGAAATAGGTTCCAACAAAAAGAGCACAATCATTAAGGCTCCTACAACATTATCCCTTGTAACCATCTATCTTTCATTATTGAATTATTAAACTTTTTAGACCTCACATTGACATACCAATAATGGGTAAAAAGTTGTTAAAGCGGGAGTATATCAAAATCCTAATCATGCCATGAAAACTTTAAATTGTGAGCACAATCTATAATGTAATCTTTTTATCATAGTCGCAATAACTAGGGTAATCATTAATTCTAGTATCAAGATCGTCATCCCTAGTTCTAAATTCATTAATTACCTCACCTTCCTCAATGGTGGCATTAAATCATCACCTTAATTTATTCTAAGCTTAAATGGTTCATTTGATCAGTAATTCAATGTAACTTTCAAAGAAAGGTCTAATGGATCATTTAACACCCAAAAGTCTCTCCCATAAGCCCTAGCTTATAAATCAAGTTTCATTCTTTCCTCTTAAACTTAGCATGCAGACCCCTTAATTATACTACTAGCCAATGGTTAATACTTTTAAAAATAATATTTTTCTTTTTCTTCCTCAACTTTAAAGTAATCTTTCTATTGTAAACACGATCTTAGCACGGGGCGGTGACAAGAAATGGTCTTCCAAGGATCAAGGGTACTTATTGATATTCTCAGGCAAATCAAGATTACAAGTCTACTAGAAAGTAAATTTATTTGAACCAATTCCCTACTAGACTTTTTCAGCAATTCCGTTTGGATATTTCACTAGCTTATCTGCCAATTTCTAACTGTCAAGTTATTGTTAGCTAATTTTTTGCCTAATCCCAAGTGTAAGGTAGGTCAAGAAGAGGCATACACTAACGCCTAGCATCCTAAGTCAATAGGCATTAATCCAAAGCAAGTATTATTAATAAAGCAAGGTAGAGTGAAACTCCCTGGGTCTTTCTCCTTTCGAGGTATGATGTTATTGATATGTGAAGCTCCATAAGCTTTCACAAATTTTGGTCCATAGTTCCCCTTTTCATCTTTACAGTAATGATTATCCAAACGACTTGGAAAAGGAATCGTCGTTTGTCTTGACTTAATATTGTTCAGTGGATACGGCGTATTGGGATGATAACAATACGCGTATTCCGAGTATGAATACGAGCTTCAATAAATAATGGTTGAAATTGACTTGACTTGGTCTCTCGGGTTCGTTTCAGTTGAGCTTGGTAGGCTTCCAAATCCTCTTTTCTGTAGTACCTTGCTCATTTGCCCAATTTGAATTTCTAAAGTTTTGATTGATGCTCCTTGGTTCTTTATGGCAGCATCTGTCGTAGCTCGGATTTCTTTGATCAAATTAGAATTTTCTTCGTGTCTCTT
The DNA here is from genome assembly GCA_026074375.1 of Tanacetum coccineum. NCBI lineage: Eukaryota > Viridiplantae > Streptophyta > Magnoliopsida > Asterales > Asteraceae > Tanacetum > Tanacetum coccineum. The sequence goes on from BQNB010054604.1 coordinate 38,199, forward strand.
CGCTGATTCACTCATGAATTTGCTCAGTGTGTCTTCCATAGATTGCCTTCGCTCTTGGTATGAAGGATTTGCGTTGTTCCTTTGATACTAGCCTGGAGCTATTGCTCTATATCCCCCACGTTGAAAAGGTCTACCAAAGTATGTATAATAAGCTTATTCTAGGGTTTTCCCTTCTTCTTTTAGTGGGCAATCTTTGGTGTAATGGGGTCCTTTGCATTGTTCACATCTTACTTGAGTAGCATAAACTTTTTCATTTACTTTCTTGATCTCTCGTCCTAGATTGTTCAGTTGTGCTTGTATAGCAGCCAGTTCGTCAGAAGTCTCAGTACTTATTCCTCTAGATGTTCCATTATGCCATTTTTGAGAGTATGCTGCCATTTCTTGGATGTCCTTTTTAGCATCTTTAGCTGTCTTAGTTGGAACGACACCTCTTAAGTCAAGAATCTGTCGTGTTGGAACATCCAACCCATTGTAGAACAAAATTACCTCTTGCATCTCAGTCAAATAGTGTTGAGGATACTTCATCAAGAGTTCTTTAAAGTGCTCTCATGCTTGATAAAGGGTTTCATCTGGCTCTTGCTAAAAGTTGTTGATTTCCTCCATTTTCTTCGTAGTTCAAACGGGTGGGCAATATTTGTTCAAAAACTTAGTTTTAAGATCTTCCAAAGTTTTGATCAAACCAGTTGGTTTGTTTCTTAGCCAATGACTTGCGGCTCCAGTTAAGGATATAGGGAAGACTCGGAGCATTAGTTGATCCTCAGTGATGTTAGGAACATAAAATAAATCAACAATTTCGAGAACTTTCTCAATGTGTTCATTCGCATCCTCATTATCTGAACCGCTAAACGTGTTTTCTTGAAGCTCATTAAGAAATTGGCCTTTCTGTTCAAATTGATCTTTGTTATCAATTTTAGGCCTAGCGACTCCTGATTCATAGTCCGTTCGGGTCTTACTAATGTATTGCTCCATGGTTTCCGCCATTGCTTTCGCTTCTTCTTCCTCCAAGTATTCTTGGTCAGAAAGTAGATTGAAATCAGGCAATCTCAATTCATCAAGACTTAGAGTCTTGAAGTGTCTCCTTGATGATCGAAATACTTGTTTAGGTTCTTTATAAGGTGTGAATAGTTCGTTAGTTGAACTCCTTGTCATGCACTACCTGTAACAAGGGATAAACAATCAGTAGGATTTTTTCTGAAGATATAAAAAATTTTAGCACGAAAATCAAAATAAGAAAACCAAGATTTCAGTTTCTATTTCAGACGATCGATACCTC
>BQNB010054605.1:0-39470 GCA_026074375.1 Tanacetum coccineum
TAAAAAGTTTCCTAAAAAATATTTAAAAAGTTAAAAAAAAAATTTCCTAAAAACATTTCCTAAAAAGTTAAAAAAAATTTTTCCTAAAAAGTGGTGATGGAGGAGAAATGGTTGAGGGTGATGTGGAATAAAATAAATAAATACTTGACAAAAAAATGACATGGAAAATGTAGCAGGTCATATTGGTCATATTGTCACATAATAAACAAGTTCGTTGGTGTAGACAGTACGAAATTTAGTTCGTTGGTAAAGTCGGGACAATTTTGAAACTTCGTAGGTATTTTATGACATTGACCCTTTATTGAACATTAAAGTAATGAAAATTACTCAACCACGCAACATTGCATAACTCAGTTTTTATAAGTAGCAACATGATTAAAATTCAAGAGAAAATAAGTGAAAGAAGACTCACCAAACAACACCATCTACTCCTTTATTAATTTTCTTTAAACCTGATCACTTGACGGACCCTAATTAAGATACATTAGTCCATTAGTATACTATAAGATGAGATTGTATTAAGAACGAAAGTTGGATATGATATATAAACAGGACCAAATATTTCTTACCCGTGGTTTTTGGTTGTTCATCGGCGATTTAAGCATTTTCTGGCGAGATAGCTGTTCAGCGACGGTGGCGAGCGGTGGCAGCCGGCAGAGGTGGGCGGCAACCGATGGTGGTGGGCGGTAGCCCGGCAGAGGTGGGGCGGCAACCGATGGTGGTGGGCGGCAGCCTTAGAGAGAAACTGATTTTTATTTTAGAGAGAGAGAGGAGTGAATTAGAATTGAGTTAATGAGAATTGTGTCATAAGTATAATAGATTTATGAGAAATGCTAGATCCACACCCATTTTACACATACAAATTCCACACCCATATGTGTCAACCAAATATAGGTAGTGGAAAAAAGAAATAGAAAATTTGATAGAATGTGATTGGTCCAAGTTACATGTCACATGTGCATGTGAAAATTTTTATGTGAGTTAGGAATGGATCTAGCATTGCTTTAGATTTATATAGGCATGAGGCTATTAATTTGAACTTTCAAATTAACAATTAGCATTCAATGAAATTAACAATCACACATTTAATGTCAAGATTATTAGTTTTTAAAGCTTGTACATTTAGTTTTCAAGGCATGTACGTTTCTAAGTTTTTCATCACACATTTAATGTCAAGATTTTTAGTTTCCAATGCTTGTACATTTAGTTTCCAAGGCTTGTACTTTTTTCAACTTTCAATACGTACTCTTTTCAAGAATGGGTGAAAAATGCTTTATAATGTAGTATAGATAGTAAGCTTGACAAACTTTAAAGTACCATTAAATAGGTTGCCAATCAATAACTTTAAGGTCCGCTTAGTTTGTAAGTGGGATTAGATTTGGATTTGGATTTGGTTTAGAATTTGAATTTGGTATAAGTTTAGGAGAGAGAAATATTTTTTTATAAATATTTAATAGTAAAATTTGGATGAAATATATTATTTAAATATTATATTAATTAAGTATGTAAGAGAAGAGAATGTGGTGCCCACGAGTTTAGTGTAAAACCCACCTATTAGCCCAAGATTTTGAAAACTCTTACTATTGAGGTTTGAAAAGTCAAACCCCATAAAACAAACATCTTTTTTTTGGACTAAACCCAAAACCCTTTTTATAAACCCACCAACCAAACGCACCCTAAAAAACGTTTTGATGGAATGAAAATCAGGTCGAATGACTTAGGGCCCGTTTGGTTTGTAGATGGGTTTAGGATTAGGATTAAGATTAGGATTTGAATTTGGATTTAGATTTGGATTTAGGTTTTGATTTAATTTATATAGTATTCATTATATTACTCGTATTGAATATGTAATTTAAAATTAAAATGTGTTAATATTAAATTAGGAAAGAAAAAGAAATAAATGGAATTAGTGATTGTTATAGCATAAGGGCCTACAAATTTTAGATATTTGTGCAATGCTAGTCATTGACTCAAGATGCCACTTTCGTAACTTTCATCCCCGCTTAGAGGGCCCATATTTATCAACCAAACAACAAAGAATTACCATGAGTCTAGTCCAACAGTAGAAAACCCATTAACCAAACTGACCCTTAATTTAAGAAAGTTAAATAGCATTTAGAGTAAATTGCAAAAATGGTCCTTGTGGTTTGGCTAAATTGCAGATTTGGTCCGTCAAATTTCAAAATTAAAAAAAACGTCCTTATTTTCAAGGTTTGGTTCCACTTTTTGTTTTTGGTCGACTTGAAATGACAAAAATATCCCTCTGCAATTTGGCCAAACCACAAGGACCATTTTTGCAATAATAAAAAAAAATTAATTAAAATAAAAATCAATAAGAAATTTTTTTTTTTAATTTCGATTTCAGTTTACGAGCAATAATAAAAAAAAAATTTGTTTCAGTTTAAGTTTAAGAGCAATAATTAAAAAAAATAAAAATCTTAAATTTTTTTTATTTCGGTTCATTGTTTCAACACCACCGTTGGATCATTTTGATAATTAAAAAAAATGAATGGTCAGGATGCATCTATATGTTTTTTTTACCTTGTTCATTGTGGAACTTTTGTCGCTAGTTCTAATCAACAATATATAGAAAGATATTAACACTAGGCTTACCGACCCGTGCGTTGTACCGGACTTGATGTTTGGATATACTCTCATGATAATTGCCTAAATGCATCACAGTGGTAATATAGCAGCAAAAATGGTGTTTGTTGCCTTTTAGAACTTATGTTAAAAGAACTCAACATGGTTTCTGGTAGTTGCCAAAGATATTAAAAGATGCATACATGTAGATCATTCTGCAAAGGGGTTCATGTAAGCATTAAACACTGGTTGGCATTTCTTGCAACAGACATCAGGTTTTTCCATTTGTAACTGCTTTTATCCTTTAAGAGAAAAGTTCATTTGCATACCAGTTTCTACCCACATACTGAGGGACAAATCCCCACCATTCATTTGAGTTTGATCTAATGGTGGAGATTAATCTAAGATTTAATTGGTAAACCTCGTAAAACACGTTTTTTATTCTCTCTCTCCTAATCCAACCAGTTACTCTTTCTTCCCCCATCTTAATTAACCCTTCATTATTTTTTCACTATAAATTCAATCCACTCACATCATAAACGCTAATTTCACCATAATACTATTATTCTGTAATTACCGATTAGCATTAATTTTCGATTATTTTGGCCTTAATTTTATGTTTGCTGAATTATAAACATCGTGTTCATCAAATTCATGGAAGCGTGGTAAGCTTCTTATTGTTATGTTGCTGCTTTTTTTTGAATTAAGACTTAATGTGATATTAGCACCATTATTGTGTTGAAGTTTGTATCGTGATCTTATAATATGTTTATCATTGTGATTTATGTGTTCATTTATTATATACTTGTTAGTTTACATTTTTGTTTTCAGCATGAACACAAAGTGTTCGATAAAATGCCTTAATGAAAAGTAGGTCGGTATATGTGGTTATAGGCATAATTATGTGAGAGTTTTTTTTATGGAATTAACATCGTCGTTAACCGATTAGGGCTGGTTAGCGGTTGTGTTCATTGGTTTAGGTAGTCAATTATATTATGAAAGGACCTTGTACAGAAGCCTAGACACTATGCACTCGAAATGGATAGTCTAACTCTAAACTTTGGTTGCTAGGTGTCAAAACAGGTTTTATCGGTGTTATATACAATGAAAAATGCATCAGTGAAATTTGGTTTTAGAGCAAGGAATTTCTACTTTGGCGTTACGAAACCTCATGCTAGTTACAAGGTGCAACTCTCGTACGAAAATATTTGGCAAGTTCAGTTTCATCGATCATGTGGCCTTACTTCAAGTTTTCTTGTTATTCAGGTCAGTTGTTACTATTAGGGCTGTTCAAACTCAGCTATTTTCTGATATTTGATATTCATATCCGAAATTTCGACTAAGCCGGAAATCCGAATTTCATAATTCTAAACCCCAAAAGTTTTTTTATCTAAACTCGAACTAAATATAGCTAATAAGGGATTCAAAATTAGCACAGTGCCGAGGGACAAATACCCCTTGAAAAAATAATACTTAAACACACTGAAGCGTTGATATGCTTTTAATTTGAACGATGCATTCATGTAAGAAGTACATAATGGGAGAAGATCAAAACTAACATGCCTTGGCTGCTTGACGCTGCAGTCTGTGTAGCGCTTGATGCTTTTGTATCCTCATTTATCTTCAATTGGTTTTAGTCTGATCATTTTCTATCTAATGAAATCATATTCTCGTCTATGAGTTACCTTAGCAAATGTGACTTTTTTACATATTATAATGCAGTTTGTATACTACAAATACTTTATGAAGCGTGTTCCAAACAATGATGACGAAAACTACAGTGAGTACTAGATAGGAAGGAAATAAGATTTGGTAGCTTGATGGCACTACACAAGGGCATGAACGGGCGACGCTTTCTTGTTCATTCATAGTAAGACGGATTACAACGGTAAGTCATTCACTCACTGCGTACCTCATTGTCTATTGCGTCCACCAAATGGAACACCGAGAGTATTAGGATTATGTAGATTAAGATAAGATTCCACAAATTGAGTGCTCAGTAGGTGGTGGTATATGTTAAATTTGATATTCTGTCTGTTAACCATTTTATTATGATTTGATCATTAAAATTTAAAATTGCCTATTGCCTTTCCACTTTACTTCATTTTATGTCGCCATTCCTTTCTAAATGACTAACTCCTTTAGAAATTCAATGTGTTTGTCTGTCATCGAGCTTCAACTATTACTACCAGATTATAAGAACATTAAAACAAAGACACTTTGTTTTAAGTTTATAGGATGCCGTTGTGCTCAATCTAATCGAGCTCAAAATGGATATAAGTAAAAACAAATCCTTTTTTGTACTCTTTCAAATACAAAATATATAAAATTAATATATAAAAAAAAATTCTTATTCGGGTAAATCGGGTCGACCCGAACCTGAGTTAGCTAACATTTTAACCCGATACCCGACTCTATTTAGTATTTAGGGTACTCGGGCTGACCCGAATAAAAATTTGGACTCGACTAACCCGACCTGAATATGCTTAAAAATTTCAACGCGCCGCCCCTATAACTCTCATTATATGACATGTCTAATATCACTTGTGATATTTCATAAACTTAGTTAATGTCTAATATCACTTGTGATATTTGTTATATGATATGTCTAATATCACTTGTGATATTTGTTATCTGACATGTCTAATATCACTTATGATATTTCATAAACATAGTTAATATTTAATATCAATTTCAAAAACAAATAAGTATGCTTTTTAAGCTTTAGTATCATATGTGATATTTCATTGCTTTGTGTATTTTTTTATATATTATCACCTATGTGTTTTCTAATATTTTTATACTTTTCAGGTACTAGATGGTTTTTGTGTCTTTCACCGCAATAGACAAGCACAAGAAATAATTTACTGTCGGTTCAAGGCTACTTAAGAATGAAACTTGCTCAAAAGTTGTGTGTTTTTTGAAATTTTTAACAAGTAATCAATCTTATCTATCGCTTGTGATACTATACTCTTAGTAGGAATAAAAAGGGTTAAACCTCGTTAGGTGAATTTTTATTTTGCTCAAAAGCAATGCTAAACTAAAGCAACACTCGTTTGATTTTGAGAATACGTTAAGTTTTTATGTTCATGGTTTGCTTCTTTTTTATTCATTTTGGTATTTCTAAGTGACACTTGTTTATCAGTTGTGATATAACATTGTGTCAAAGTTGAAAAGTATTTAAATGGTCTGTCTTAGTCATTTTACAGTAATATCTCATGTGATAAATTAATAGAATGTGAAATCATTCACTTTAGTGTAATATCTTAGGTGATATAGCCAGACATGAATGATGTCATTGTTTTATCACATGTGATATTACTCATATGTATTATACTCCAGACATGAGTGACTCTTCATTTATTATCATTTGTGGTAATATACTTCATTTATTTATACCTTAGTTTATCATATGTGATCATTAATTAAATGGAAAAACATACAACATCCTAGTTACACATTACTTGATTATCACAAGTGATAATACATTAAAATGAGCAATATATTCAAGTCACAAAATAATTAAAACAAAAGATTTTGTTGAACATATTATTCAACAAATAAGTTTATGTATATATCACTTGTGAAAATTATACCTAGTATTTTTAGTGGTTTAGGGATTTTGGTATAGGGTTTAGTGGTTAGGGGTTTAGGGTTTTTGGTATAGGGATTAGTGGTTAGGGATGAGGGTTTAGGGTTTTTGGCATATAGTTTATTGGTTAGGGGTTTAGGGTTTTGGTATAGGGTTTAGTGGTTAGGTGTTTAGGGTTTTTGGTATAGGGTTTAGTGGTTAGGGGTTTAGGGTTTTTGGTATAGGGTTTAGTGGTTAGGGGTTTAGGGTTTTTGGTATAGGGATTAGTGGTTAGGGGTTTAGGGTTTTTGGTATAGGGTTTAGTGGTTAGGGGTTTAGGGTTTTTGGTATAGGGTTTAGTGGTTAGGGAGTTTTTGGTATAGGGTTTAATAATTAGGAGTTTAGGGTTTTTAGTATATATTTTAGTGGTTAATTGTTTAGGGTTTTTGGTATAGGATTTAATGGTTAGGGGTTTAGGGTTTTGGTATATGTTTTAACGTTTATGTTTACATCACTTGTGATATTGTACCTAGTGGTTAGGGGTTTAGTATTTTTGGTATGGGGTTGCGTGGTTAGGTGTTTAGGGCTTTCGGTATAGATTTTAAAGTTTATTTATATATCACTTGTGATATTATACCTAGTGGTTAGTGGTTTAGAGTTTTTGGTATATGGTTTCTAATTACAGAATAAATACATAGCAGTAAGATTTTACCTCTAGACAAGCACAAGCATCGGATTTCCGTGATCTCAACCACGCATAGATATGATCATAGTACACGCTTGTTGTGTAAAGCTGTGTTCGATTTTTAGTACCACGTTCCATTTTATAAAATCAGGCCAACAAAGTTGATTTGCACAACGGATTTATGAAGTGGATTTGGAAATAATGAAATGAATAGGATTGATTAATAAGGTAAATAATAGGATGGACAGTGATCAAATAAAGAATTATTTAAATAAAATGGATTGATTATGAATAAAATTAAAGGTTTTTAGGAAATGTGACACCGTATTCCCAGATCCCCAAATTCGCCAATAGTTAGTGTGTAATTAAAAATCACAATTTTCCGCGACCACAGCCACCATGACCCGAGAAGGGTGCGTTGGGTTTATAAAATCCACAACCCACAAAAAGGGGTGCGGCTGGTTCGCTGTAAAACCACCACAACAGCCACCTCAAAGGGTGCGTGTGGTTTTATTAACAACTAAAAGGGGTCCGTTTGGTTGCGGGTTAACAGCGGGGTGCGTTCGGGTTTAAAATACCAAAAAGGGTGCGTGTGGTTTCGGCTTAGCACCAAGAGGGTGCGGTTGGTTTGTTAAAACACCACACGGGGTGTTTTATGTGGTATAGGTTTTCACCGGAAAAGGGTACGTTTGGGGGTGTCGTCATGGCTGTCAAACAGCCGGGGTGGTCGGGTTGAGGGTTAACAATCACTAGGGTGCGCGTTTGTTCGGGTTGACTACGGGGCAGCGGGGGTGTGTTTGTTGGTTCGGCTTATTAACAGCCGGGGGGAGGGGTGTCGAGTTGTTGTGGTAACAGCCGGGTTAACACCCGATGAGGGTGCTTTGGTTTGCGGGGCAGCCGGGTCTAGCCGAGTCGGGATGGGTTTAGTAGACAAGAGGGTGCGTTTGGGTTGGGTTATAAAACAGCCGGGGGGGGCTGTTGGTTCGGTCTGTTGAACAGCTGTACGGGTTGTCTAGTTTGACAGCCCACTATGCGTGTTCGGGTTGAGTTGACAACCACAAGGGTGCGGTTGGTAGGCTGCCAAACAGCCGAGGGTTGGGTTTGTTTGGTTAAAAATCGCACAAGGTGCGTTTGGTTGTAACAGCCAACGCCTAGGGGTGCGTTTGGCTGTTATAAATACAAAAAGGGCGTGTTTGGTTTGGTTGGCAAAACAGCCGAGGAGGGCTGTTGGGTTTGGCTGCGAAAGCCGGGGTGCGTGCGTTTGAGTGTGTTGACACCGAAATAAAGTGAGTTTAAGTTAACGCGAAAATATATTAAATTGTTTCATTTATTTGATATATATATAATGTGATGAAAAATATTAAATTGCGCGGTCTAAGTAAAATACGATATGAATATTGAAACGAGACTGATATTAATGTATAAGTGATATTGGATATATCTGAGACGAGAGTTGGACCAAAAATGGACATTTACACCTTTTATACCGAATAATAAATATCAAAAATCGAAACATAAGATTCGGGAATCGAGATGTTGATAAATTATATTTTGATTTACAAAATATAACAAATTATAATTATACGGATGTTTTGATATAAAACGGGACTTTTAAGTTCAAATAACGAAGAAACTGGAACGAAATCGGAATATACACTTTAATAAGAAATAAGTTATTTTTAAATATTAAAAATTGGCAGGTTATCATTAAACCATCGAGGCACTTTCGAGCCCGTATTCGAGCCTACCGGCGAAACGCGAAAGTTGTTCGTAAAAGTACATTTATACTTTGCCGCGAGTATTATCAGTTTTAATCGAATTAAGATATAGGCGGGTCAAAAACAAAAGGTCGGTTAATATATTATTTCAATTAATAGTTTTAGGATCATTATTCGGATCTAAAAACGGAAGGTTTAAAAATAGTAACTTTCTTTAAATATTAAGGATAAGTTATATTGGACGGAAAATAGTATATATACATAAAATATACTAAGGGTTAAGGTTTAAAGACGCGCAAGTGGATTTCTCGTCACATGTATATATGACTGCATACATATAAAAATATGTATGATTTCGTGGTAACGATGTACGCATCGTTGATCGTATTTATTACGTGTATAATCGAACGACATAATTATAGGTCGTGGTCGAGATCGTTGCAGATTCAGTTGTGATTTAATTGGATTAATTGATCGTGGTCTTTAATCAATGTGAGTTCATAGCCCCACTTTTTACAGTTTTACTGATTTATTATTATTTGGGGTGAGAACATGCTTTGTTTTATAAATTGGACGCAAGTGTTGAAAGTATATTGATTATGTGTTGCCTAAGTAGCAATAACCCTCCTGAGCCCATTATTCATGAACTGTTAATTGCATAGATGTAGTACGTTGAATTACATTATGTGAGCGCGAATGATATAAAAAGAACTATTGGATTAACCTCCCGAATTGGGTGATTACTATCACTATGACTGCACTGACCATGTCGTACTAGGATGTTGCGGGATACAACATCTGTACGGGCAAATAACTGCTAAAATATCACAATATAAGGTTGAGCTTCGTGTCAAGAGACTTAGCGCAACAGTAATCTGGTTTTGTGATTGTTGGCATATGTTGTAACATCACGGAAATCTTGCGGTCCTGCATAATTTAAATACTTAAACCTATGAACTCACCAACTTTAATGTTGACACTTTTAAGCATGTTTTTCTCAGGTGCCTTAGAAGCTGGGATTATTGGATGTGTCATTGGAGTCTTACATTCAAGCTAACATGTGATGCAAATTAGGTACAAATGCTTATTAAATCAGATATTTATTGAATCAACAAAGGTTATTATTCACACGACACCTAAGAAGTCGTTCTCATTTTATCTATTTGCTGGTTATTACGAATTAACACCCATTTGGTAATCCGCTGCTTGTATGGATTTTGGGGTTTAACATTTATAATTTGGGTTGTATGGGAATTCGGCTTAGTAACTCCATACTCCAATTTTCAGCCTAGTAGCTAAAAAAATTTACCACTCTAAAATATTTTTTTGTTTCCTTGAAGTTCACTCCTTAAAAACGCTATGACACAACGCCTCACGCTAAAGCTTGAGGCTTGGCTATGCCGCCACGCCACGCTTCACGCTATTTATAACCTTGGTTTATGTATATATCACTTGTAATATTATACTAGTAGTTAGAGGTTTAGGGTTTTTGGTATGAGGTTTAGTGGTTAGGGGTTTAGAGTTTTTGGTATAGGGTTTAATAATTAGGAGTTTATGGTTTTTAGTACAAATATTTAAATGTTTATGTATATATCACTTGTTGATATTATACCTAATGGTTAGGTTTAAGTGTTTTTATATAGGGTTTTATGTTTAGGGATTTAGGGTTTTTTTGGAATAACATTTTAAATTTATATAAAAATATATATATAATATATATATATATCACATGTGCAATTTGACTCATGGGTAGGGTTTAGGGTTTTTGGTATTGGGTTTAGTGGTTAGGGAGGTGGCTTTAGGGTTTTTGGTATATGGTTTAGCGGTTAGTGGTTTAGGGTTTTGGTATATCGTTTAGTGGTTAGTTGTTTAGGGTTTTGGTATACGATTTAGTGGTTAGTTGTTTAGGGTTTTTGGTATAGGATTTAATGGTTAGGGGTTTAGGGTTTTGGTATAGGTTTTAAAGTTTATGTTTACATCACTTGTGATATTGTACCCAGTGGTTAGGGGTTTAGTATTTTTGGTATGAGGTTGCGTGGTTAGGTGTTTAGGGCTTTTGGTATAGATTTTAAAGTTTATTTATATATCACTTGTAATATTATACCTAGTGGTTAGTGGTTTAGATTTTTTGGTATATGGTTTCTAATTGCAGAATAAATACACAGCAGTAAGATTTTACCTCTAGACAAGGACAAGCATCGGATTTCTGTGATCTCAACCACGCATAGATATGATCATAGTACACGCTTGTTGTGTAAAGTTGTGTTCGATTTTTAGTACCACGTTCCATTTTATAAAATCAGGCCAACAAAGTTGATTTGCACAACAGATTTATGAAGTGGATTAGGAAATTATAAAATGAATAGGATTGATTAATAAGGTAAATAATAGGATCAACAGTGATCAAATGAATGAATTATTGAAATAAAATGGATTGATTATGAATAAAATTGAAGGTATTTAGGAAACGTGAAACCGTATTCCCAGATCCCCAAATTCGCCCATAATGTGTAATTAAAAATCACAATTTTGGGATTGAATTTACAATGAAAACAAATAATGAAGTGTTAATTGAGATGGGGAAGAAACAGTAATCGGTTGGATCAAGAGAGAATAAAAAAACATGTTTTACTATGTTTAACCAATTAAATGTTAGATTAATCATCACAATTAGATCAAATACAAATGAATGGTGAGGATTTGTCCCTCAGTATGTGGGTAGAAACTTGTCCTCAAATGAACTTTTCTCATTAATCTTGTATTGACCCATTTCCAAATCATATACTGATGGTAAATTTATACTTGACTCTGAGAAGAAATACTAAGATCCAGTCTCATTAGCTTTAACAGGTGATAAAGTAATAACATATGAGTAATATCACATGTGATAAAGAAATACTAAGATCTAGTCCTATTTCCAAATCATATACATATGAGTAATATCACAGGTGATAAAGTTATAACATGAGCAAAAATAGACATCATTCATGTCTGGCTATATCACCTGAAATATTACTCTAAAATGACTAATTTTACATTTTATTACTTTATCACATGAGATATTACTCACGGACCTTTAAAAACCTTTCAACTTTCATACAATGTTATATCACAAGGGATAAATAGGCGTCACTTACAAATATAAAAATAAATAAAAAGGAAGCAAACTATTAAAATAAAAACTCGACTGTTCTCAAAACCAAACAAATGTTGCATTAGTTTAGCATTGCTTTTAAGCAAAAGGGAAAAGGAAATGAACAAGTTATTATGTATATTGTCATAAGGTAGGCTGAGCAACGGGTCAAACACGACTCGAACCGACCAAACCCGATCCAAACCAAAACCCGACTTTGAGGAAAATATGAACCGAAAACTGAACCGAAGTTAACCTAGCAAAACCGGCTTAGATAGTTTAAATTTATTTTTTTGGTTGACATGACCAAAACCGAACCAAGCAAATACACAAAGATGACTTGTACATGTATTGAGCAAAACACATTTTCTATGGTCCACAATATCTATAAGTATATTTTTAAATTAAAGATGATACCAACGTACTAATAGATAAGCAAGCGGTTTAATATTAAAGATTATACATGCAAATACACAAAGATGACTTGACATGCTACCTAATCTGTTACTATTAGAATTTAACAACTTTGTATGGTCTACATAATCTATAAGTACATCCACTTGTGTATCAACTGTAACTTCAACCCACTTCTGCTCTAATCCGGGATTATGACTATGAAAAGAAAGCCCGCTAACTCATTTGGCTACTGGAAACAACTGCTTCAATTCACCTCCAAATTGGAATAGTGCCGCGTCTCCATATATATGTGTTGAAAGGCACACTTTGACAGCCCTTTTTGGAACACATACAAGTTGCTCACACTCAACTTCATTTCCTGCCCAACAAATATGCCATTAAAAAACAAATCACATGGACGGATAATATATCAAGTATCAACAACTTGAGCTGTAAACCTTCTAAATAAACATGAACCGTTCTAACAGATATTAACCGAAGACATATGTTAGCATCAAAATGAAAAAATGAATATGAAGCATTATCCAGTAAATGAATACGAGGCCTTATCATAGATTCATGTGCTTTAACTTCCTTTTTCTTGACTTACAGATGCAAATTGTTATACTATACGTCTATCACATTCGGTACGTTGTTATGAGATATAAGATTGAGCTCTGCAAATTAAAAGATAAGTCAAAAATGAACTCTTGAGGAATATCATAACGAGTACAAATTTTTTTAAGAATTAGACTAGAGCCTTTTTTATCTCTTATTTTTTTAGAATGTTAAGCTTAAAATACCAATGAAGGAAGTAAGAACATAAACACTCACGAGAATAAATACATGTTCACAAAAAGAAGATAAATAGTATGGTATTAGAAGCTACATGTACTATAACATGAAGTGATTCCCCTTGCTAGGTATCAAGTGTCAGGATGAAGCTTGCTTCGACGAGCTATAAAGTCCCACCAACCACTGCCACCAGCATCTGTTCACGGACACACGGACATAAAAATTATTGTGTGATTCGGATTACGGTAAACCATTTAAACCAATCAAACTAGATGAAAAAAGTAATATAGAACGTCAAATGTTATTGCAGTAAAATTAAATAACATTTAAAAGCTTAAAGCGTAAACCAGCCAAGCCAACACTCAACTGTTTTCCATTTATTCTTTAAAGTAATAATGTTTGTTGTTATAAATGTGTTAATAAAAATCTCATTATCTTAATGAAGTAGTCTAGAAAATTTTATCCATTTGAATTACTTAGGAAGTTAGGATGACTTCCACATGTGTTATATACTACCTTCGTCCCACATTAAGTGTCCAGTTTGACTTTTTCAAGTCTTTTTTCTTCATCTTTGACCTTAATTATTTCTTTTTATGTTGTATGATACTTGATGCAAAATATATGAATTGATAGAGTTTTGAATGTATTTTTCATTGGTATAATTTTCATTAAGTATTATATAACACAAACACAAATATTTACGGTCAAAGTTGATGAAAAAAAGACCTCAAAAAGTCAAACTGGACACTTAATATGGGATGGAGGGAGTAGTATGTTTTAGTAAAATATTTATAGCAAACGTCAATTTCCACGAATAATCATGATCTTCTTTTCATTTCTTTTAGAACCGCAAAGACACGCGCTACTTTATACGTCTATACATTGTCATGACTTTGCAAGCAAAATACTTGTGGTCAACTAGTTGGAATTTGCTATGTTGCTATGTTGGCAACTCTCAAAATTCAGATAACAAAGGCACTGACTCGACGAAAAGACAACTTTTATGGCTAAACAATTAAAGACATGCAATTGATCGATGATGCAAGCATGAAACTAAAACTTCTTTGTTGAATACAAAAAGCAGTAAAGTAATCAGCACAAGAAATTGTGATAAGGAAAATAAGTTCTTTCTTTTGGTTGTAATATGAACATGCATTATATATATATATATATATATGCTCCGGTTTCATTGAGAAGATTTTTATTTTGAGAAGATTGAGAAATCTTCGTTTGAGCACATTGATTCATATTTTTTGACTTGATTCACAAGTAAACATCATTTAATAGTGAATCGAATCTATAAATCACAAATTTGATTCACAAATCAAAGCTAAAATCGAGTTATGGTAATGATTCGGGATATCGGGTTTTGGCTCAAATGTGAACCAAAATTTGTTTGATTTGGCTCAAAGGTGAGAAGGATAATGGGTTTTGCTTCTTAAACCGCAATTTTTAAATAAAATGCGACCAAAAAGTGTTTATAACCTGGGAAAGATGTGACCAAATTGTAGTTTTCTCTATGTATATTTTATGTGTATTTGATGTATATATATTTATATATATATTATTTATATATATATATATATATATATATTATATAATTTATATATTTATATATATTATGTATAAATATATATATAGAAAAAATTATATATATAACATATATATATTTCAATATATATGTATGTATATATATATTTTTTTTTCTATATTATATATTTATATATATAGTATCACCTTATTATACATTATATCTTATGAATATATGTATATATATTATATATATAAAATATATACTAATATATATATATATATATATTAATATTTATATTATATTTAATATTATATATATATACATTTTATATTTTATACACATATATATATACACATGTATATTTACATTTTATATATATGATCATATCTATATATATTCATATAACATATATAGTATACTATTTTATATATATATAATGCATGTTCATATTACAGCCAAAAGAAAGAACTTATTTTCCTTATATATATATGTATATATATATATATAGAGGAAGGTTAAAATAAAAGACAAATATTCGTGAGAAGGATAAAAAAAAAACTTTTTTTTTAAAAGTTCTCGAAAAATTCTAAAAAAATTCCATTAAATCAGGTATGTTGGTGCATAAAACTTTTGTAAAAGAAGTTTTTCTAATTTTGAGTTTTTATACGTTTTTTTAATGCGCAAAAAAAGAAATTTTGATGCACAAAAAATTGGTTTATAACATATTTTTTCGATTGTTTTTTCGTTTGATGCGCAAATTTAAAATTTTGATTGCAAAAAGTCAAAAGAAGTTGGGTACAAAACATATTTTGATGCACAAAAAAAACGATAATGCACAAAGTTTTTTTTTTAATAAATTTTTTTCGGCAAAACTATCAACTTTTAGAAAAACTTTCTTTACAACTTTTTCATGCACCAACATACACGATCTTGTGGAATTTTTTTAGAATTTTTTGAGAACTTTTTTTAAAAAATAAATCTTTTTATCCTTCTCACGAATATTTGTCTTTTTATTTGATCTTTATCCTGTATATATATATATATATATATATATATATATATATATATATATATATATATATATATATATATATATATATATATGTCATAGGCTCATAGCGATAACAGATGCACACCAACTAATTGAAGTAAGTATATATTATATACAGTACAGTTCGGGTAACCGCGGATATTAAAAAATAAAACCCGAAATCCAACCGTGATAAGCGGGTTTCTTCGGTTTAGGTTTTATTCGGTTTCGGTTGCTTCGGTTATCTGTTTTATGCGGTTTCGGATTGAGCCGATCGGCTCTGTTTCTCAGATTTTTTAAACACCCCTATAAATTACACATTTACTTTTTTGTATGAAATACACATTCCTCACAGACATTTAATCAAACACCTTACGTGCATTAACATACTCCCCACATTCTGCATACATATATTTCGAGTTAATAGTGATGCTGGAAAGCAAAATCAAAAGCTATTATGCATCAAAATTACATTTAGAGAACAAATCCACTAAAAAGTATCATTTTGTAAGAAGATTACCACATCAATATCATACATTTATTTCAAACCGTAAAAAATATATCACTAGTCACAACATTCGTACTAAAGTTAGATCTAAAAGATATATATGTTGAATCAAAACACTTAAAGTATTAAACACATAAATCTAGCATACACAATCACATTATCACACTATCTCAACAATCTATCAATAAGCAATGAATAAAATCGCAAAAGTATTCACAAATATCATAAAAAATAAATAAAATTCAAAAATAAGAAGAATATCACAAAAATGAACCGGGTACTAATACCCGGTGTATTGTAAGAACTATAAATACCTCTTCCAACTTTGGAAGAGGTAAGCAAACTAGTCATTTTACACACACTCTTAGTGTGTTTTCCTTTTCTCTCTCAACTATTCTCTCTCTCTAACTTTCTCTCTCTAAGATCTCTTTAGATCTATACATGTTTGTGTGAATTAGGGAACCAACATTAAAAGAACTCAACATGGTTTCTGGTAGTTGCCAAAGATATTAAAAGATGCATACATGTAGATCATTCTGCAAAGGGGTTCATGTAAGCATTAAACGCTGGTTGGCATTTCTTGCAACAGACATCAGGTTTTTCCATTTGTAACTGCTATTATCCTTTAAAGCATGAGCCAACTCCATTTCCAAAGTTTTAGGACTTTACGGTCATCTTTGTTTTGTGCGCTGTAAAGACAATCTTAGAGGAAATAACAGAAATCTGAACCGGAGGTGGCAAGATGGTTGGTACAAATCCTCTGTAAAAATTATTTAATGTAAATATATTTATTTACTCACTTGACAGCAAACTTCTTGCTAAATTGTTATACCCATCTCAGTTTCACCAATTTCCGCCATGCAAGGTATGTAATGAAGGTGAGCAACCAACGCAAATGAAGAACGGGATATTTCGACATCTCACGAACCTGTCATATTTCAACATCAAATTCTAACATCAAAATCTAACATCAATATTCCACATTAGTTAACAAAATCACAATTATACACATGCAATTCTAACAAAAAAAAACTATTTCTCATTTAAAAACTTCAAAACAACCATAAATCTTTTCCTCTATATGCAGTGGTGAAAGTAATATGATGAATTGTGGGGAGATAAAGAATCGGTCCTGTGATTTATACACGTCATAAGTGGATGTTATGTAACAATATAATCTTTCGTATTCTTCTGAGTATTGAATGGACTTTAACTCCATCATTCTTTTATATTCTTCTGAGTATTGAATAGACTTTAACTCCATTGTTGGTGTAATTATTGTTGTAACGGACAGTATTGAATGGACTTTAATTCCATCATTCTTTCATATTCTTCTGAGTATTGTAACGGGTGCTGTTGACCATCCTTAGCATTCATTGTTGGTATAATTGGGGGTCTTAAACCGCATTTTGCATTATTGATCAATTGTAACCCCCAGGTATATTGATGGATGGGTCTGCAACCGCCAGGCATATAGATGGATGGGTTTTAATGGGCTATAGTCATAAACACTCCCTATTAAATAAATGAATAGACATTAACTCCATTGTTGGTGTAATTGTTGTTGTAACTCACAATATTGAATGGACTTTAACTCCATCATTCTTTCATATTGTAACAGACGAGATCTGTTGACCATCCTTAGCATTCATTGTTGGTATAATTGGGGGTCTTAAACCGCATTATGCATTATTGATCAATTGTAACCCCAGGTATATTGATGGACGGGTCTTCAACCGCCAGGCATATAGATGGGTGGGTTTTAATGGGCTATAGTCATAAACACTCCCTGCTAAATAAATACTGAATCTTTTAATATATTAAGATTAAGATATTAAGATAAGATAAGATTAAGATAAGATAAGATATATAGTCAACAACTATTTATCTTTATCCCGTAACTAAGGTTAGTTGGCTTCTCGTATGTTCATCTCATGTTTTGCTATATAATTTTGTGTTCTTTAATGAATCAAATACATTTAACATCTTGGTAATCGTCTAGCTAATTGTTATACGTTTTGTTTCGATTTCCTGTAATTAAAACGTTAACGTGAACTTGAATATGTTTTCGTTTGTGAATTCAATTAAACAGTAATTATCATGGAGTCACGTATTAATGTTCCGAAGCGCCCACCGCATCCACTCAACAAGAACAAGTAATCGGCGACACGCCTGAAATTGTACGAAAGATATTAAAGGTGCTGTTGGCCCTTGATTTGTTCAACATGGTTAACTATAATCTTTATCAATCAATCAAGCGAAAATCCAAATCCTGTATATCTATACTACTATATAAAGCATTTATAATGTGGGACCCATTAAAAATTAAGATAAGGAGGTGCAATCTTGACCATCCATCTTATTTTAAGAAACCACATCATAAAGTGACATGTGTCACATTTTGATTAAAAAATCACATTTATTTTCAAATTGAAATAATCTTGTTTTTTATTTTTTTTAATTTATTAAAATCCCCAATAAATTTTATTATTAACCCCCCCAACCCCTATTTCACCATATTTTTTAAAATTTTATGCTCTTTAATTTAACATCCATTTTGATATATTTTTATAATTTTTGCTTTTTACATTTTTAGTGGTTTATTAAGATTAAGATAGGATTAAGATAAGATAAGATTAAGATAAGATAAGATATATAGTCAACAACTATTTATCTTTATCCCGTAACTAAGGTTAGTTGGCTTCTCGTATGTTCATCTCATGTTTTGCTATATAATTTTGTGTTCTTTAATGAATCAAATACATTTAACATCTTGGTAATCGTCTAGCTAATTGTTATACGTTTTGTTTCGATTTCCTGTAATTAAAACGTTAACGTGAACTTGAATATGTTTTCGTTTGTGAATTCAATTAAACAGTAATTATCATGGAGTCACGTATTAATGTTCCGAGCGCCCCACCGCATCCCTCTCAACAAGAATCAAGTAATGCGGCGTCACGCCTGATTTGTACGAAAGTTTTTATGGTGACTGTGGCCTTGATTTGTTCAACATGGTTAACTATAATCTTTATCAATCAATCAAGCGAAAATCCAAATCCTGTATATTCTATAACAATGCATGACGATCATCAATTTCCGATGATGACAAAAGAACTTTAAGATTGAGTTTTATGTGAAAGCAACGAATGCGTTTGATGAGAAATAACCTGTTGGAACTCTTGCCCGAGAACATGTTGAAAATCGCATCATTGATGAATGCTTAAAATTTGAGCGAAAACGTTGTGACCTTGAAAAGAAGCAGCATTTACAACGCCCAGAATTTCCAACTCCCGTATGCGACAGGCTTCATATCATGAAGTTTAGCTAGTCTCTAAAGTTTTATATTTTTCTTGTTTTTACGAAAATAGCTTAGGGTAGTGTTTTTTCCGGGTTTTCCATATGTGGTTGTTTTAATAACAAATTGCTTTTATTGTCGAGAATTTGCGTTAATATGCACAGTTTGCTTCCAAGTAACCTATACAGATTTAATTATGTAATGCGACCATGTTAGCGCAAGGTAACATTTAAACTGATCAACCTTTTATAGTTTTATTACAATAATTATTACTCGTATAAAATTGTTAATACTAGTAATACTTAACTCTAGGTCTCCAATATAAAGTTGTTAATTTTATTTCCAAAAGCAAGTCGTCTTCTTATAAAACTAAAAATTACAAGGTGACTGCGAAACTGCAATAGCCTGTTTTTGGCAGCGGTAAGCCGGTAACGACTCATTGTAAATACTTCATATATAAGTGTATATTCTATGCTAACTCAAAATTCGAATTGAAGGCAAAGAAGGGCTTTGAGAAGAGGGGCAACGATGAAGTTGCCAAGAATGGCCGTGTCTATGTGGATTATCGGTCTTAGTAAGAATTCACGCAACATAATCAAACTAAATCCACTCATTTAACTTCCGATCCAGAGGACGGTATATGCTAGGAATTAAGATGAACTACCGAACAAAATGAGTTTCGAATATATTTTTATTATTATTATTTGTGTTACATCTTTCGTATAATAAAAGAATTACATTATTTCAGAGTTTTTTATGAGATTCAATTTTATAGAAAAAAGTTGGACCAATCAGGTCGCTTGATTTTGACACGTAGGCAAAAATCGTGCGATCTGATTGGTTAAAAAAAGTCAAGTTTGATTAATTTTGGTTAAAATTGAATTATTGTAGTAAACAAAATGATATTTGTCAATTTTTAAATGTCATAAATATATATTTTTCTACAACACTTGTTTTGTATATGACTCGATCGTTCTTGATGTGGACATGACAAAATATATAAAACTTCTTATATAAGCTGATTAAAAGTTCATGAAATTTCCCAGTACTTGCATGATTATTAGTTTGTTATTTCTAATCTTCCTAAAATCACACGTAAAATTGGGTTTCATGAAAATTACTTGCTATACTACCTTGTGACTCAAGGTATCCAACTTATTAACTTATATATACACATCGTTAATGAATGTTTAATAATCTCAACTTAAAAAAACAAACAAGAATGAAAAATATATGGTTTACGTAATCTCGTTGCTTGTTTTATGTTTAATTGCTTGTCTTTCATTTCTCTTAATTTTTGGTCTCTCAGGGTGGCGATTATTTGTTTTCTTGACGTTCAACACTGCTTTAAGCGTCATTATCAATAGAGGCTCAAGATCTTCTGGCGAAGATGTATTATTTGAGGTATTGATTACCTCGCTCATGTACGAGGACAAGGAAGTGGAAAAAGAAGGTGCAAGTTGTTTTGAGTCTGAAAATGACAATGATGATGCTGATGATAATGATGGATGCAATAGTTTACCCGATGGCATTCCTGATGACGATGAATGCAAAAGCGCATCCAATGGCATTGAGGAAGATGTTGACGATGAAGAAGATTTTTTTACACAACCGCTTGAAGATGATCTTGAAAGAAGAAGTGAAGAATTTATTGAAAGGGGAAGACAAAGATGGAGGGATGAAATGGAGAGGGATCGGGATAGGATGAAAAAGAAATAATTTTTTTGGTTAAAGATTTGGGAAACTATAGTTTAGGAAGAGTCAAGTTCTTTATCTTCTTGATTTCTAACTTGTATATGAGATTGGGAATCCACGTTAGTTTATAGGTTTGTATATCGTGAAAGATCTTTGTACATTGTCAAAGATATATAATACAATCCGTATTTAGTGTTAAAACAAACACCAGTACAGTATTCAACATATCGACTATTAATTACCCCCTCCGTCCCATATTAAGTGTCCACAATGGAATCTTTTAAGTCTTTTTTCATCAACTTTGACCATAAATATTTTTGTTTGTGTTATATAATATTGAACGAAAATTATACCAACGAAAAATATATTCAAAACTCTATCCATTCATATATCTTGCATCAAGTATCATATAACATAAGAAGAAATCATTAAGGTCAAAGTTGAAGAAAAAAGACTTTGAAAAAGTCAAGTGGACACTTAATGTAGGACGGATGGAGTAACCATCAATGAAATGCTCCGAGTGAGACCGTTGTGCAAGGTGAGCGACAACACATTACCATCAAGGAAAGTTGTTGTACTTCTATACCAACTTTAAAAGCACCTTTTCCCAAGGAGATTGCTTTATTTCTTTTGACATAAAGCAATCATTTTCCCACCTTGTAAACCTTCTACAAGTAAAACAAATGTTTCAATCTTCTGTTAAGGAAATGTTCAGCTTGGAATTGTCAACCAAGCTGAACTGAAGCTCTTTACATAGGCCTTCTTCAGTTTCTGATCCGCTGCATAAACTGAAGTGAAGATACTTCCTAATCTTCTAAGGACCTAAAGAGCTGAAGCTGAAGAAACTTCAGCGACTCAAACTGAAAGGCTTCAGCTTGAGTAATACTTAAGGGATTTTATGTTTAAATCTACTGAGAAACTGAAGGGCTCAGAAACTAAACCTAACAATCTCTCCCTATTTGAATATACAAATAGCCTACGTTAAAATTAGTAGTAAGTGATCACAACAATTTCTTCTTACAAAACTAATACAAATTGAACAACATAACTGATAATCACTTCTATTAACTTTCATTATATTACAATTAGAAAAGATAAAGTTAATATAAAAGATTATAACATTTGATGTTCTTGTTGCTCAATGAACCTCTTCTTCTTGCTGAACTGATGACTTGTGTTTCTTTGATGACCTAGAATGGTCTATTGAGTCACCAGTTCTTTTCCTTTTCTTGTTACCTAAATCATTTAGCTCATTTAGAGGATCTTGTTCTTTGAGGGGTTTGTTGAAGTCAATTATTAATTCTTTTTCAGTTTGATTAAGGTATTTCATTCTTGTCTTTATCAATCTATAGATGGTCTTCCATCCTTTTTCTTTTCTATCAGGATAAGCTTGTACTACCTCTTTCCATTCAGCCATATGTAAGTCACTAATTTTGACATTTGGAATGACTTCAACTGTCCCATCTTCCCTATATACTTGCAGTGTGATAGGGCCCTTTTGTGTGAGAACATCATAGATTATGATCTTGGAGCTTTTTCTTCTTTTCAGCATCTTGTCACAGTATTTATGATCTTGGAATGACTTTAACTGTCCCAACTTCTTAATGTAGTACTGTGTCACAATGTCTATGCCCAAGAGATCAACTAGTTCATTGTGCAGGTTTGTTGGTTCAACATCCCTTGTAGCTGGATTGGTGTTTTTCTCCCCCTTAGTAGGTGAAGCAGTTGCTTGGCCTGCTGAAGGAACATTCTTGCTTGTAGCTCCTGATGCAGTTTCCACCACAGTGGCAAACCTGTTCAAGGTATCAGTAACCTTGTTTAATAGACTTGGAAGGGAATCCAAAGTCTTGAGCTTTCCCTAAACTAAAGATAATTGACTTGGTAAATCAAGAAACTCTGCTAGAAGTTCCCATTGAATATTCTTCAGTTCAGCAACCTGGGAGGTAAGGCTGGAGATAGTGGAAGTGAAAGTCTCTAGTTTTGTTGGGATCTCTTTTAAGTCCCCAGGTAGCTCGATTTCCATGTCTCGAACATGCCTCTTTAGCTATTTAATGTCTCTAGATAATTCAGTGAATTTTGAGGGGAGCTCTTTTAGTTCGGTTGGTAAGCAGCTAGCAAAGTCATGTGAGGTTAAGAGTTTGGATAATTCAGGTTTTAAAGAAGTTACCAGAAGTTCAGTAACCTGGTTGATATCTGGATATGAGGGCCTAGCTTTCAGTGAAGCAACTTCTGCTTTATCTTTTACCTTTTGTTGTTCCAGCTTCTCCTTCAAAGATTGAAGTAAGTGAACCTGAGCTATTAACTCTTGAATTTTAAGCTGATTTAGGAGATGGAGGATGTGGGACTGAAGTGTCTTCACATACATCATGAGAGGTAGTATGAGTGTCTTCATCTTTTTTAGTTTCCTCCTCTTCACTCTCATCTGAAACAATAATAGGCTCATCTTGTGGGGAGTCAGGAGTGAAGAAGGCAGATCTTGTGTCTTTTATGAGATATGATAAATCCTCCAGCTTTATTTTCTTTAAAATTTCATCAGCGTTGGACTCCGTATTTGTACCTGAATCAGTATGGGTAGTTTTTAACCAATCTCTAGCAGATTTAGTTTTATCTACAAGAACACTTGGATTAGTTCCTGCGAGTTTATGATCAAGTGAATAGTTTTGGGTTCCTTCATCCATACCCTGTTGTTAAGGTATGGATTCATAAGGAGCAGAAATTCCAGGATCAGCTTTAGCTGTGGAATTTGCTGAAACATCAAGTAACATTTCACATTTTCAGGTCATTTTACGACTCCAAGTATTCCATTATTTATTTTTAGGCTTTTACGCGTTTGCTTTTATTTTTTATCGTTAAGTTAAATCGCATAAACTAAAAATAAGCATTTAACGTAAACGGGCATCAAACAAATACAAGTTTACTTTCAATAAGTGTTATAGCATTATTAGAAGTATAATTTATAACTTTTCAAGTTTTATTTTTATACTTTAGGTAAAACGCATCCGGTTCGCATTTTAGGCATCCATGCATGCATGTAATCACATAAACCCATTTATACTTCAACAAATACCCACCATAGTATCCAATACCCAAAATTTACAAATTATACACACACAAATAATCCTATAACCGGCTCATGTATACAAACATATACATGCACTTGAAATTAAATTAAACAATGCTCCACTAACATCTTTAAATAACTATATGTGTTATCCAATGGATCAAAGCTCAAAAGTTAACACCAACCTTGTCTCCTACACTTCTATGATTCGGCTAGAAACAAGGAGAAACAAAAAGAAGACCAAACCAAGCATGATAATATGGTCATTTCATTCTTACACAAAGCAAAGACAAACCATGACATGTTCCCTAATCTAGTTAACCCTAAACCATTTTTAAACACAAAACCCTTGTCCTTGTGCTCCTATAACTTGCCACAAACATGAAACAAGCCAAAACCATTCATTAGTTTCTTGTAGATGGTATTCAAGCTCAAGCCTTGCTTACTTTGAAGAAAGCCGCCTTTGAATGGGGTGATGAGCAAGAAGCAGCTTTTCAGACATTAAAGAATAAGTTGTGTAGTGCACCTATCTTAGCTCTACCTCAAGGAGCTAAGAACTTTATTGTTTATTGTGATGCTTCACATAAAGGATTGGTTATGTTTTGATGCAAAACGAGAAGGTGATTGCTTATGCATCACGACATTTAAAGATTCATGAGAAGAACTATACTAGTCATGATTTGGAACTTGGTGCAGTAGTGTTTGCTCTAAAGATTTGGAGGCACTATTTGTACGAAACCAAGTGTACGGTGTTCACAAATCACAAGAGTTTACAACACATTCTTGACCAAAAGGAGTTGAACATGAGGCAACGTCGTTGGTTAGAGTTGCTCAGTGATTACGATTGTGAAATTCGTTATCACCCGGGGAAAGCAAACGTAGTGGCCGATGCCTTAAGCCGTAAAGAACAGATTAAGCCATTATGAGTTCGAGCCTTAGTCATGACTATTGGTTTGAATCTCCCCAAACAAATTTTAGAAGCTCAAATAGAGGCACAGAAACCAGAGAACTTCAAGAACGAAGACGTAGGAGGTATGATCAGGAAGGATATACCAAAGGAAAAGTTGGAACCTCGTATCGACAGAACTCTATGCTTAAATGGCAAGAGTTGGTTGCCATGTTATGGTGATTTAAGGACTGTTATTATGCATGAGTCCCACAAGTCAAAATACTCTATCCATCCGTGTTCAGACAAGATGTATCAGGACATGAAGAAGCTATATTGGTGGCCCAATATCAAGGCTGACATCGCCACCTATGTTTGCAAATGTTTGACATGCTCTAAGGTCAAAGTTGAACACCCAAGGCCATCGGGTTTGTTGGTGCAACCCGAGATACCTCAATAGAAGTGGGATAATATCACTATAGATTTTTGTTACGAAGCTTCCTAAGTCGTCACAAGGTTATGGCACCATTTGGGTGATTGTTCACTGACTTACTAAATCTGCACTTTTCTTACCAATGAGGGAAACTGATCCCATGGAGAAATTGGCGAGAATGTATCTTAAGGAGGTAGTCACGAGGCATGGAATACCTATCTCAATCATTTGTGATCATGATGGTAGATTCGCATCAAATTTCTAAAGGTCACTTCAGAAGGCTTTGGGTACTAGCTTGGATATGAGTACTGCATATTAAGGGTGGACATATGGACCGTTCGACCAGACCGGACCGAACCAGACCGACCGGACCGCACAGAACGTATTTCGGTCTGGTCCTCGGTCCAGTGTTTTGGACCAATTCGGTCTTCGGTCCGGTCGGTCCGGTCCGGTCCGATCGATCTTGCCAAAAAACCCGATGATTATGCCTTATAGGACCAGACCGGACCAAGGACCGAAACGGACCAGACCGACCCGAACCGGACCATACCATTTCGGTCCGGTCCTCAGTCCAGAGTTTTAGACCAATCCGGTCCTCGGTCCGGTCCGGTCTTAGCTGGTCTGGTCCGGTCTTGGGTCTGTGCTCAGCCTTACTGCATATCATCTAGAGACTGACGGACAAAGCGAGAGGACTATTCAAACTCTCGAAGATATGCTACGTGCTTTTGTTATCGAATTTGGAAATGGTTGGGTTAAACGTTTGCCATTAGTCGAGTTTTCATATAACAATAGTTATCACACTATCATCAAGGCTGCACCATTTGAGGCACTTTACGGTTGAAAGTGTCGTTCACCTGTTTGTTGGGCTAAGGTTGCAGAAGTTCAACTCACCGATCCAGAAATAGTTCAAGAGACAACCAAGAAGATCATTCAGATCAAGCAAAGGATTCAAGCCGCTCGTGATCGACAAAAGAGTTACGCAGATTTAAAGCTTAAGCCAATGGAATTTTAAGTTAGAGATAGAGTTATGTTTAAGGTTTCACCTTAGAAAGGGGTCATACATTCAGGCAAACGGGGGAAGTTAAACCCTAGGTATGTTGGACCTTTCAAGGTATTGGCTAAGGTTGGAGTCGTTGCTTACAAGCTTGAGCTTCCTCAAGAGTTGAGAAGGGTTCAAAGTACATTTCATGTATCCAACTTGAAGAAATGTTATTCCGACGAACCATTAGCCGTTTTGTTGGATGGACTTCATATTGATGATATGCTCCATTTTTTAGAGGAACCCATAGAAATCATAGATCGAGAAGTCAAACGGTTAAAGAAAATCCGTATCCCAATTATCAAGGTTCGATGGAACTCTAGGAGGGGTCCCGAGTTCACATGGGAATGTGAAGACCAATTTCAAAAGAAGTATCCACATCTCTTCACTAAAACCGTACATTCGTCAAGTGTCGTGACTTGAGCCTTGGGGACAAGGCTCTTCTAACGGGAGGAGACTATAACATTTCACATTTTCAGGTCATTTTACGACTTCAAGTATTTCATTATTTATTTTTAGGCTTTTACGCATTTGCTTTTAATTTTTATCGTTAAGTTAAATCGCGTAAACTAAAAATAAGCATTTAACGTAAATGTGCATTAAACAAATAAAAGTTTACATTTAATAAGTGTTATAGCATTATTAGAAGTATAATTTATAATTTTTCAAGTTTTATTTTTATACTTTACGTAAAACGCATCCGGTTCGCGTTTTAGGCATCCATGCATGCATGTAATCACATAAACCCATTTAGACTTGAACAAATACCCACCATAGTACCCAATACCCAAAATTTACAAATTATACACACACAAATAAGCCTATAACTGGCTCATGTATATAAACATATACATGCACTTGAAATTAAATCAAACAATGCTCTACTAACATCTTTAAACAACTCTATGTGTTATCCAATAGATCAAAGCTCAAAAGTTAACACCAACCTTGTCTCCTACACTTCTATGATTCGTCTAGAAACAAGGAGAAACAAGAGAAGACCAAACCAAGCATGATAGTATGGTCATTTCATTCTTACACAAAGCAAAGATAAACCATGACATGTTCCCTAATCTAGTTAACCCTAAACCATTTTTAACACAAAACCCTTATCCTTGTGCTTCCATAACCGGCCACAAACATGAAACAAGCCAAAACCATTTGTTAGTTTCTTGTAGATGGTATTCAAACTCAAGCCTTGCTATAAATACTTACCATAAAGCAAGTCTCTCACACACACTTCATTTACAAACATAGAACTCAAACAATTTCCTCTCCTACACCCTCCATACCCACGGTTCACTCTCACATACTCAAACAATTCATAGTTTTGATTTTACAAGCATTTCAAGTGTACAAGGTTCATCGTTAGGTATATCTAAGGTGTATTGGAAGCTTGGTAGGGTGATTACAAGGGTTTAATATCAAGAAATAAAGCCTAGGGGTTTTTCTATAATTGAAATTTGAGTTTTCTTTTTTGGAGCTTGGGTTTTCTTATAATTAGGGCTTTAGTCTTTGTTTCTCTTCATCATCAACTTTTTAAAAGGTCTTCTTAGAACCCTAAAACTTTTCGTATTATTTAATTTTATGTTTTATCTAAAATATTTTATAGTTAATCATCACCTAGGATTATTTTAGTAGTTTGTAAAATGGTTTATTTTAACAATGTATAAATTCGAACCACATTTTTTTTGTGATGTTATGATGCATAATATGATAGAAGGCAAGAACACACTTTTGTATAATAATTTTTTTAAATTGGTTTTTAAATTTATAAAATGTTTATAAATTAATTTATAAAAGTTTTATTATTAACTTTATAAATAGAGTTAAGTACTTTTTTGTTCCTTGTGGTTGGTGCCTGCCGTTTTCACTTTGATTCAAAAATTATAAAAAGTTTGGTTTTGGTCCAAAACATAGTTTTTTGTTCACACTTTTAGTCCAATTCCGTTGAATTTGAACTAAAAATTTTGGACTAAAAGTGAACGAGAAACTATGTCTTTTGGACAAATGTGTAATGAAAACAATGTCTTTTGGACTTAAATGTTGAAACGAAAACTATGTCTTTTGGACCAAAACCAAACATTTTTTGAATTTTGGACCAAAACCAAACATTTTTTGAATTTTGGACCAAAAGTGAAAAACGCACCAAACCACAAGGACCAAAAATGTACTTAACTCTTATAAATAAAAAAATGTGAAGACTTGTTATTCTTTGACATATTCTTGGACATATGTTAGAGGACTATAAAATATCACACAAGTTAGTGTATTAATCATCATTAGAGGACTGTGTAATTATCTTGTTAAAGTTTATAAAAAGAAACTTATAAATACAAATACCCAAACAGTTTACTCCTTTGTTTCTAACTCAAATTTTTCTATAAAATCTAAAAATATTTTATAAAAAAATTACATCTCATACGGATGGTAAGCATATAAAAAATTTGAAAATCCGAATTGTAACGAAGAAGTTATGATATTTATAAGATTATATGTAAAAGTGTTTTTATAAAAGTATTTTTATAAAAACTACAAAGTTTTCGAATCTTAATAAAGATGTAAAACTCATTTTTCTGTTAAAGTACAACTGTATGGAGGATTTCCAAAACTATAATGTTACACCAAGATAGGGATTTAAACGAAGAAGTTACGCTATTTACAAGTTTACGATAAAAAGTATTTTTATAAAAATATGTTACTTTTCATAATAGTGGGTTTTTGGAGAATATTTTTCTTAGATATATAACTTTTAATTTACGGAAGACATGGCATAAGAATCACTAAAAAAACCGAATTAAAACGAATGAGTTATGATTTTTACGAGATTACAACAATTAATTATATAAAAGTAGTTTTATATAATTTTACAAAAACAATAAAAGTTATTGTTCATCAGTAGCTACAATATTATAAATATAATATTTTGATAGATTTTCTTAATACGAAGCCGTGGGCATAAAGAACGTATAAAACAGAGTTAAACCGAAAAAGATATAAGGTTTATAAAACCTTATGCACTATTTTTTTACTTGTGCACTATTTTTATGTAATCAATTAAACTAATTATATAATTACATAAAGGTGTTAAAACAATTATTAATCAATTGTTGTACAAGTATAACATTTTTACAAATACAAATACATGAACATTATTTTACAAAGTACAAATTTATATTGTTTAATTTTATAAATTAAACAAACATGTTTAGGTGGTAATATAACTATATAGAATTATATGTTGTGTTAGTTATTCAAAGTACATGGTACTCATACGACCTATATTTAATTAGGTTGCATTCGGACTACGTGGCGATTTTCACACTATTTGATTTAGATAATCAATTCATTCACTAAGGTGAGTTAATAGCCCCATGCTTTAAAATTACAATGATTTACAACCTTTAGGGTGAGAAACATGTATTGTTTTACAAATTGGACGCAAGTGTACATTTTAACATGATTACGTGTTTGCCTAAGTAGCGATATCCCACTGAGCTCGTTATCATGAACTGTCAATTACTTGGTGTAAGTGTGAATGTTATAAATAGATCTATTTGGGATTGACCTCCTTATTCGGGTAAGTAGCGCTCACTGGGCCGGTTTGCCAGACAACAAACGTATACCATTTTGGATTTGGGATGTTGCGGGTTAGAACATCATCAAGGGCAATGTAGGCAATTTATAATGCAATTCATACATGTCGAGCTTCGGTGTCATGAGCTTAGGGAAACGTAATTAATTTTTGCGATATTTGCATCTGTTGCATTATCATACACTTGGAAATCTTGCGGTCCTACATTATATTTACATAAACCTGTGAATTCACCAACTTTATGTTAACGTTTTAAAGCATGTTTTTCTCAGGTCAATAAGGTACAAGTGCAAGGGATACATTGGTGGTCTATCTTTTTGGGATTCATGCATAAAGATTTAGAGGCATTGCATTTTGGAGATATTTGTTATGATCTAAAATCTTTTCATTGAACAAGTTAAGCCGTTGAGCTTTTATATTAAACAATTTATGAAATCCAATGTATCATTTTCAAAGCGACTCATTTAGAGGTCGTTCTCTTATATACTTATGCTATTCATCTCTGATGTAACGCTCTCGAACCCTTATTCTGCTGCGACCCTATTTTGAGGTGTTACACATCACTTCCTAAAGCAGACTCAGAGTGAAAATGAAAGATGCTTAATAAATAGGTTTAATAAGATTAAATGCAGACATACCGCTACTGAGTTGAGGGTGAGCTCCTTCTTCACTGGTGGCCCCTAAAGATGTTGGGCTACTTGCTACTTGATGTGCCTCTTTATGCATTTTACCAACCATTGGTGTGGAAGGTGAAGGATGGCTTGGGCTTTTGTCCTTGGTCGAACTGGAATGAGTTTCTTTATCTGATTGGCCAGTTTTGGATTTGGATGCCTTTGTCTGGGACTCAGATGTGTGTTTTGAAGATTGTTTTCTTCTGAGTCCACTTTTAGCTCCAAGCTTTTTGCCTTGGGGAACTTTCTCAGTTTGTGAGGAAGATTTTGGAGCTTGAGAGTCCACAGGCACATCTATATTGTAGATGGCCTTCATGGGGTCAGTGAAGGGAGGTCTTTCATATTTGTTTGGCTTTAGTGCCCAGTTTCGAACACTAAAGACCTGAGTGGGGTGGATGGTGAGCTCTTCATTGTCATATTCATGCATTATGTATTCCAGTAGAAGGGATATAAACCTAGGATAGGGGACAACCTTTTCGTTAGTTTTGTTGTTTAGCTTGTGAATTATATCCTCCTATATCAGCTTAGCATAATCTACCATTATCCCTTTGGACAGACAATACTAGATGATGGCATCCTTGTTTGATATTTGATCATGGCCACCTGTTTTCCCACCTAAACACTGAATGATCTAAGCCATCAGTAGCCTCTACCTAGGAGGAAGAAAACACTTTTTGAGAGTTCCTTTTGCCCCAATCTCCCCACTATATCCAATTGTTGCAAACCATGGTCTTACTACCGTTATGGAAGGTGGGGGAACATACATACTTGAGTGAGGTAGGAAATTTACCCTAAGAGCATTCCTAAAGGTGGTGATACCTATGTCTCCTCTAATTCCACCTGTAGGAGTGGATACCCAATTCTTAGAGTCATCTAAGGTATTTGCAGTATATCAAAATGCACATAGATATTCTTTGTATTAAGTTGGGGGCCTGGTAAATTCTTCCTTTAGACAGCATTTGGAAATGATGTCTAACACAACCTTAAAGTATTTTGAGTTTGGGTGTGAGGGATCTAGTAGTGCAACTTCATTGTTGGTTGTGAGGGCGATCTCTTTAAAAGAGAACTCAACCTGATCTGCAGGTAAGAATGGATTTGGACTTTCAGGTTTGTCAAGAGAGACAGTCGCTTCTTTAGGAGTGATTTCAGGTGATGAGGAATTGTGTGATGATGATTTTGCCATAGTTAGGGTTTTAAAGGTTTGATTTGGTTTGAGGTTTGTTTTATTTTGATGAACTTGTGAGAGTGAGTTGTTGAATGGTTTGTTGTCATTTATATGATTGATGAAGTTACAACTTTTTCTTTGAGAATTTGTAACTGTCATCTAAGGTTTTAAAGTTATGGGAATGTTTAGGGTTTGTTTTCAACATGTGTGCTAAACTTTGTATTTAATAAAAGTCGGCACAACATGCTCTTAACACCTTAGATCGTGAACAAATTACGTCTATTCACACTAATGGTAAAAGTAGATGAGAGAAAGATGACGAGGTCATTCTAACTTTTAGATGTCCTCTTTTAATATATATAAATTAAACAACTTCTTTGGGAAGGAAATTATTTTGATAAAATATATTACTTTTGAAAATCTCATTTGTTTCTTTTAAACTGACCTTGTGATTGATGTTTAAAGACTGAACTAGGTTCAGGTTTGATGTTATGTTATGCTAAACTTATTATTGTAATCTTCATCTGCACCAGTGCTCCAGCGAAGGCGACAAAATCACAAATGCTCATGCAAATCCATGAATGAGACATATGTAATTGCTTAGTTACTTCACTCGAGAAAGTTGAGGAGTTAGATTAAAAAGTTTTGCAAACCGAACTGAAGAATTTAGACA
This sequence comes from Tanacetum coccineum, assembly GCA_026074375.1. Taxonomy (NCBI): domain Eukaryota; kingdom Viridiplantae; phylum Streptophyta; class Magnoliopsida; order Asterales; family Asteraceae; genus Tanacetum; species Tanacetum coccineum. The sequence goes on from BQNB010054605.1 coordinate 32,467, forward strand.
GTTTTGTTCAATTTTGAATGTGACCAATATCACTCCTCCGGCGAAGGCGACAAAACCATACATGCTCATGCAAACCCATGAATGAGACATATGTGATTGCTTAGTTACTTTACTTAAGCAAGCTAAATGTAACATATAATAAGAACTGAACTGACATTGTAACATATGAAAGGTTGTTCAGTTTTGTATGAAATCGCTGAACCCTCAGTTTTCTTCAGTCAGTACTGAAGGTTCAGGTTTTAAATCAATGTTCAGCATACCTAGTTTAACGATTAATCTTTTGAAAGTTGGCTCATCCAGGGGCTTGGTGAAGATATCAGCAAGTTGATATTGAGTGGGAATAAAATTTGATAATTCAGGTCCCCTTTGAGAATATGATATGATAAAAGGGGTATTTATCTGATATCAATATGCTTTGTTTCTTGAGTGCAGAGCTGGATTGTTTGAGATTGCAATAGCACTGTGTTATCACAAAATCATGGGGTACCTTTTTTAGATGATGTCATAGTCGAGTTGACTATTTATCCATAATATGTTGGCACAACATCAGAGCAGCTACATTAATTACTAGTTTAGTGAGGACATAGCTACAGATTGCTGCTTTTTAGCACTCCAACACACCAATTTGCCTCTTAGCAACTGACAAGCACCTGAGGTGCTTTTCCTATCCATGTTGCATCCAGCATAGTCAAAGTCTGAGTATCCTTTTAGGTTAAAACCTGAACACTTTGGACACCACTTACAAGGGACAGGAGTACCTTTTAGGTACCTAAATTTCTCTTAACAACAATAAGGTAGGATTCTTTAGGATTCACTTGATATCTTGTACATAGACAAGTTGAGAATTGAATTTCAGGTCTGCTTGCAGTTAAGTACATTAGTGATCTAATCATACCTCTATACTAAGTCTTATTTACAACTTTAACATTGAGATCAGGTCCTAACTTGTTAGGGGGTACCATTGGAGTTTTCATTGATGAACCATTTATGTCATACTTTTTCAGCAAATCCTTGACATATTTTTCTTGGTTGATTGAAATGCCTCTTTCAGATTGTTTAATCTGAAATCCGAGGAAGTAGGTGAGGACACCCATCATGCTCATTTTGTATCTTTGAGTCATCAATTTTGCAAACTGTTTGCACAATTTTGTGCCGATGGACTCAAAGATAATGTCATCAACATAGATTTGCACCAAAATCACATTAGTTTGAGTTTTGTAGACAAACAGAGTGTTGTCTATCTTACCTCTTACAAACTTATGTTCAGTGAGATAGGTTGAGAGAGTTTCATACCATGCTCTTGGAGTTTGTTTAAGTCCATAAAGGGCTTTGTCCAATTTGCATACATGGTTGGGGAACTCACTACTCTCAAAACTTGGAGGTTGTTTGACATAAACTTTTTCTTTTAGTTAACCATTAAGGAATGCACTTTTGATATTCATTTGATAAACTATGAAGTTCTTGTAAGTGGCAAAGGCAAGAAATATTCCTAATTGCTTTAAGTCTTGGCAACACGGAGGAAAAATTTCATTCATTTGTTTATGCTTCTTGCATGATTGTATGCCTTGAGCTTATAAAAACCCAGGATTTCATCAACTCAAAACCTATTTTACTATGATCACAATTATACGGGGAAATGTTTCGCTTTATTACATTACTTATATATCTTAGTATGTCATGTAACCTACATAACTAAAGTAGACGAGCTCACGCAACCTACCTATGGCAATCCTGTCTTCATATATGTCAATCAACATCATAAACAAGTCAAGTAAATTTCATCAAATCCTTATTTCTATACGTACATTATTCCTATAATGTACCCATTCGCAACGTTATATCAAACGGGCTTTAAACCGTTATCGTATGCCTCTAAACCCTAATTCCAATGAAAGGGGGATTATTATCTAAAGTGAAGTAAGCTACTAATGCATTTATACAACTTAATATAACATTTCATTTCGAATATAAACTCCTCAAAGTCAAGTACAAGTTGTCAAAGCACAATGTAAAGTCATTAAGCTGGGACATCTATAAATAGCTAATTTTACCTCTGTTTGCATTCCCAATTTCCCCTTACCATCACTTATTTGGTGTTACAAGCTACTTAACTCAATATTCAATGTTTGTAAACCCTAATTATTATATTCTAAACTTTATACATCTTGTTACACACAAAATCCCTAATTCAATGTCAGACAAACCTAACCCGAGCTAAAATATACACAATGACCGTTCTTCGTTTTTTATCCATCATAAACCTTTAAACAAAAAAAAACAGGTCAATAAATTGTAATAAATTATTTTACATTTTTATCTAATCCTATTGAATCATTCTTTTATTCTTTATTTTCATTCATCTTCCTGTTTATTTGTCGTAAAACGATTCCGAGAAACCCTAAATGTATCTAATTGTTGCAACTAAATGTTACTTTGAACGGTTTACTCTTTTTCTACTGACCATATCCATTCTCAAGTAAGCAACCAAGAAGCCATTGGTAAACCATAAAATGAGTTTAAAAACTTTATGCAATTCATTATCCATCTTGCTTCAAATCTACTGTACGGAGAATTACAAAGCTAGGAAACCCTAAAAAGCCTTATATGAACCTAATTCCAAGCTACGGATTATTTCTTTCAATTTTCAACCCATTTTTTAACTAAAAACCAAATTGTCAAAATTCATTGATTAATACTTTATTTAAGCTCTTGGTTCTGTATTCCATCATTCCTCAATCATTAATTATTCGTTATTATAAGCATAGAAAGTCAATGGAAAACATAAAACCGTTACAAAACCCGTGACCTAATTTCGTCATTTTAAACCCATTTTACACCTAAACCATGCAAAATTTTCCTTTGTTAACCCTTAATTACAATCCTTGAGGAACATATTTCTATAATCCTTGATCTATGTGCACGAAATATAAGCCAATAAAGGAAACCAAATTCGATAAATAACCTATAAGACCAAATGAACACGCACCCATTCTTTTGCTTTTTGACCCATTTTTAAAGGATCCTTTGCAAAATAAACTTACCCACATGCATCCTAGTTGATTACTCAGCTTCTACAAACAAATATTTCATCAGTTGTTTTTGATTAAAAAGCTTCACATGTGCTCTTGTTCTTTCTTTTCAATTCGTGGCACCACAAGGACTCCAACACCACTTCAATCTAGTTCCTATCCTTAACAAATCACCATATAGCCATCTCCCCCCCTAGTCACCCATATGCTGCTTCCACACATCCAATTTCAGATCACTAAGATCCTTGGCCACCAAGTTCATTTGGTATAATTAGGACCTTATATCCTTCATTACAACTCGCACCACATCTCTTCTTTCTCAAACCCATAAGGTAGCAATCCTTTGCTCCCATATGATCCTAGGATCATTAAAGAAGTTCAAAAAGCGAATCCCTGAGAAATTTGGAATCCCTAGGAGTAAAGATACAAGGCGTTGACGAGTGGAAATACTACCCGAAACGAACCCATTTCCACATTTTGTGCTCCTTGAAGCTCAAACCCAGGTTCTAGATATTCTACTTCTGCTCCTACACTCTTATAATGTTCATATGATCCTAAATATACTCTTGTTAAAGTTTCATAACTCAATTCATGCTCATTTTCCGTTTTGATCCAAAACCCGTAACCCGAAACCCTAATTTTGCGTTTTTCTTAAAACTAAATGTTATAATGATTAAATATTGTTATAATATATCCTAGAATGCTTAACTAATGTTAAAATAACCACTTTATTGATTAATGAAGGAATTTGAACTTAAAACCCGGGTTTACGTTTTGAAACCCTAATTTGACCCGTTTTGCTTCCTAGCCTAACGAATCGTTATTTTAAACTTGCGTTACGTTAAAACTTCATATTTTAGTTTATTATAACTTATAAATATCTTTTGAAATGTTTAAAAGAAAGCTTGCCATGGCAATTTGGGGGGGGGGAAACCATATTTTGTAATTATAATCCATGCTAATGGGGTATATATCGTTAACTTTCGGTAACTTATAACTAAAAGGACTCTATAAATGTCATTTTATCAAAGTTATAACTATAGGGGTCTATTATGTCACTTTTCAAAGTCCAAGGTTATATTGGCATATCTTTCAAGTTGAGGGACCTAGAAGTCGTAAAAGTTTGTAAACTCCAAGGGCTATTTTGTAACTTTTTCAAACCCCTAGGGTCTAAAATGTAACATTTGAAAAAGTATAAAAATATATCCAAAACATTATCTGACATAACTTTATTTAACGCTTTCGTGGCTTAAATTTTCCAAGATATCTGAAAAACGCTTGAAAAACTAATCATCGAAAGATTATATTGTACCACAATACTAGGGAGCTTCATATTAAGAGGTTTCATCTTGGTATTACGTTCTGACTGAGTTTGGTTGGGTTTACGATTTAAAAGTGCCTGAATCCTCAAACATTTACTGAGATGACTTCTGAATTTATGTTGGCGTCCGAACGGTGAGCAAATAATTCAAATCTTCAATCAAAAACTCATAACTCTTAGCAAAGTTCTAAAGTACAATCTTCCTAAGACTTACATATTCTACTCAGGTTGTGTGACGTTAGCTGTTTACTATCATTTATATATCAACATTCCCTGGTTAAGATTGTGATAAGGTCGTCAGCTTTCATTTCAGAATATTTATTACATCTACTTATCAGGTGAGTTCATAAACCTCGCCTTTAGTAGTTACATGTTTTTATAACCCGCGAGGGGGATACTTGCTTGTTACAAACTCTATATCATTACTCGTTTATATTTATAACAATGTGATTACTTTTCAAAGACTCATACATGCTTAAACCAGGAATACAAGTGTTTTTACATGTTATATGCTAATCTGATATACCATTACGACTAATGTCTAAGTTACTTTATGCTAAAAGTCCCTCATTATCATGGACCATTAATCACTTACGGGTGAACGCAAATATTGTGGATAGATCTATCAGGATTGACGAATCCTGTTTGTGTTAGCCGGATAGGTAACCAAACACACTATATTTGAATTTCATAGGTATATGGCAAGTACTTACACCGAGGGCCATTATATCTATATATATATCACATCATTTTGGGTATATATATACACTAGTCAGTTTGTGTGCCATGAGCTTAGACCAAGACCAAATCAGACTAAACAAGACAATAACGCAGTAATACACTGTTACTACAATAATTGCATTCGTTGCAATTATACAAATAACGGGTATATAATAACGTGACCCAAGATCATAACAATATCATTTTCATAATAATTGTGTTTGTACAATTATTACACTATGACTTGTATTCAAACTGTTTATCAAACCTATGAATTTCACTCAACCTTTGTGTTGACTTTTTAGCATGTTTATCTCAGGTTATTGAGCAATATACGGCACGGAGTGGCATGGACTCGAAGATGGTCACTGCTCTCAAAACCTGGAGGTTGTTTGACATAAACTTCTTCTTTTAGTTTACCATTGAGGAATGCACTTTTGACATCCATTTGATAAACTATGAAGTTCATGTAAGTGGCAAAGGCAAGAAAGATCCTAATTGCTTCAAGTCTTGCAACAGGAGCAAAGGTTTCATCATAGTCTATGCCTTCTTGCTGATTGTAGCCTTGAGCTACAAGTCTTGCCTTGTTTTTTTTATGACTATTCCAATTTTATCTCTTTTGTTCCTGAATACCCATTTTGAGCCAATTATGGTTTTACCATAAGATGCAGGAACTAATGTCCAGATTTTGTTTCTGGCAAATTGATTTAGTTCCTTTTGCATGGCATCAACCCATCTAGGATGTTGTAGTGCTTCAAAGACCTTTTTAGGTTCTTCTTCAGAAAGAAAATCTACAAAGAGACATTTATGAGCTGAAGCTGTACTAAGTTCTTTGGCCATGGCTCTAGTGAGCATTCCAGCTCCTGGATTACCAATGATATTAACCAACTCAATATGTTTGTCCTAAGACCATCTGTCTTGAGGAGCTGGAGTGACCATGGATGGAATGGATAAGGAGGGATTGGGGATTGGAATTGTATATTGTACTGAAGTATCCTCTACACTTAGGGAGGATGAGTGTTCAGGGATCTAAATGTCTTTAATGTCTAGGAGATTATTAATGATCTGTTCATCATTGGTGTGATTTGAATGTTCAGATTGACCATCATTTAAGATGTCAACATTCTGAATAGATTGATCATTTTGATTATTGTGATCATTTTGATCAGTTTGACCATTTTGGTCAGATGAAACTTTAGTTTCAAGAACAACTAGTTCAGGACATTCATAGGGTTCTATGAAGGACACATCATTGTTGTTTATTTGATACCTTTGAGAAGGCTCATAAGGATGAAGATATTCATTAGGTGGATATCTTTCATTTTCAGCAATGTTGATGTTGTCAACTAAAGGTTTTGAGATGTGATAGGTTTCTTCACTTTGCTATCTTCTTGTGTTGAAGACTCTGAAGGCCTTGGAAACTAGTGAGTATCCAAGAAGATAACCATAATCAACTTTTTCATCAAACTTTCCTAGGTGATCTTTATGATTATGGATGTAAACTGGACGTCCAAAGACATGAAGAAAGTTAATGTTTGAGATTCTCTTACGAAAAATTTCATAAGGAGTTTTGAGATGTCTTTTCACAATGGTGGATCTGTTTTGAGTGTAGCATGAAGTGGCTACAACTTAAGTCTAGTATTGTTTTAAGAAGATGGATCCTGAAAGCATTGTTCTTGCAGCTTCTATGAGGGTTTTATTTTTCCTTTCAGCAACACCATTTTATTCAGGTGTGTAGGGAGAGGAAAAGTTTTGAGAAATCCCTTTTTCATCATAGAATTTGACAAGGATGCTATTCTTGAATTCAATACCATTGTCAGTTCTGAGTTGTTTGACTTTGATATCATTTTGATTTTCAACTCTTTTGATGAAGGACATGATAGTTTCAGGTGCTTTACTTTTCTTATTCAAGAAGTATACCCAAGTGTACTTTG
>BQNB010054606.1:0-39470 GCA_026074375.1 Tanacetum coccineum
GCTAGTTTGTCGACAAATGTGTATATTAGTAATATTTTTTTTATATGGCTTATGTGTTGGGCCTCATGTTTAAAGTGTTTTTTTTAATATAATGGGTTGTACGTTTGTGACCATATCGATTATTTTAAAGTTATTAGGTATCGAAGATGTTTCCGCGGGTATTTTTTTTATCTGAATAAATCGAAACTTTTGTAATATTTTTTTCCCTCCAACTTTGTGCATACAATTTTTTTTTAAAAAAAAAACAAAATCGGGCTGACCCATAATGAGAGCCCGTTACTGTAGCAAAGTGACCCACTGTCAAAACGACAGTGGATTTGTCACTCATTGCGTATATTTATAATGTGCAAAACCCGTCTAATTTGATAATTTGCCGTAATTTTTAAAAAACAGGAGAGTAGTTTTCTAAATCTAACATTATACAAGAACACGTGATAATATTGAAGTCGTCAAAAACAATACGTCACATTATAATACTAAAAACGAGGTTTGTATCTCGCGCGTCGTCGCGCAGTGTGCGAGACTATTTTTGCAACGGACCGATAACCCCTAGTCATTAAGGACCAATTTTGTGACAAACCGCTAACCTCAATGACTAATTCTGTATAGTACGGCTTTATAATTTTATTTTTAAAAAATATATATTAAACTTCAACAAGTTCTATAAAATCGTGCGTGTATCAGAAACAATGCAACATTGGGCTCGTTTTGTTTGCAATTCGAAGAGCTTTTCAGTGGCATATTTTTTTACGAACGAATCGATATATATGTGTTCCAAATTTAATAAATTAAGTTTGTTATATATTAAAATCGTAAATAAATAAAAGCTCAAGGTCGTTTTAGTAATTTGTCACATAGTTTGAGGGTGCGTTTTATAAGTTTTATTTTTAATATTAAAATTCCATTGAAAAACATGTATTTTCATTTTTTAATTATAAAAATTATAATTCTATATTAAAGGCACAACGCTTTTCAAAGCGTACTGCCTTTCAATATATATCGTTATAATTATAATGTAATAGCTACTCCCTCCGTTCTATTTTTATTGTCCACGTTTCTTTTTTGGAATGTCCCAATTTAATTGTCCACTACTAAAAATAGATAGTGAAGTTTGATCAAGTTTATTATATTACCTTTGTTTGAAATTATTATTACAAACTTTAAAGAAGACTTTAATTAAATAGCTAAGGGTAAAACTGTCTTTCTGTCAAAAAGTAAAAAAGCAAAAGCAGTAATAAATGCACTTTTCTTAAACTGTGTGTTTTTTTTCGGTGGACAATAATTTTGGGACGGGGGGAGTATATATTTTCTTACTTGCAATAATAACATTAAAAACTAAGGGTGCGTTTGGTTGAGGTATATTAAGGCATTTCATGCCATTTGTATTTTAATTTTCTTTAAATATTGTGTTTTGTATCCTACATGGAGGAATTTAAATTTCCACGAACCGCCAAAATGGCGAGATTATAATGCTTTCAAAAAGTGACTTATTTTAATTTACTTGGAAAATTATTTTTATAAACTTTTTTTCTTGTTGTTTTTTAAATTAAAGAAAATCCGTCACTAGGGTGTTAGTCGGGTGTGGGTTGTTCGGGTTCGGGTCAATTCGGTTCGGATCAAAGTTGAGTCAAGGTTAAAAATTTCATACCCAAACATGACCTTATTTGAATTCGAGTTTGTCGGTTCGTGTCAATTCGGGTCGGGAGAACTCGGTTCGGGTACGTTCGGGTTCGGGTCAACCCGAGTATGAGTAAAATGTAATAAAAATGATCATTTTACTCGTTTAAATAGAATATTTATAAAATTTATTTAAAAAAACAAAACAAATATTTATTCGGGTCAATCGGGTCTACTCGAACCCGAGTTATCAAAAATTTCCAACCCGATACCCGACCCTATTTAGTATACGGATTACTCAGGTTGACCCGATTTTTTTTTTGACCTGGTAAACCGACCCGAATAGGCTTAATCGGGGTCAGGTCCCGTTTTTTGACACCTCTATGTGTCACTCCCTAAAAAAGTTGTAATAATAAACATAATGACAAATTTCAAAATATTATGAAATTCTGTCAACCAAACATGCGAAGGTATTTTAAATTCCGAAATTTCAAATTCTCAAGAATTTAAATTTCCTATAATTTAAAATCCGGAATTTCAAATTCACGAACTAAACGCCTCTTAATTTGGAGAAAAAGACATATGTGAGTCTCCCAATTAAGAAGGAACGAGGTGGAATTGACCCGCGCGTTGCAGCGGAGCAACTTTTTGCTGCGGCTTGTAATTTTTTTTAAGTGCGGTTTTCGTGTTATATGTTTGACATTCTAATCTGAAGTTGTATTTATTGTTATTGTGTTTGTCATTTGTCGAAATTGTGTGCAGTTTTAGCTTACATGAAACAAAAAGTTGGAACGTTTAGTTCAGTATACATGGCTAATACTGGTGCCTTTGCCGAATGACTTTGCTTACCGAAAAACATTTTCATGTGCCCAGGATAACATATCCATCAAGCACATTATAAACACAATCTACATCCTTACGACAATCGTTATTTTGTGTATTACCCAAAGTATATAAAACACTTGACAAAATCCAACATGTAGCTTGTGATTCAAACATACAATACAAATAGCAAGAAAATGAAAAATGTTAAATACATCAGTACCAGAGCTTTTACAATCTGTATACCTCTTGAGAGCATATTACTCTAAGAATACTAACTGCATCTTCAAAAAGCATAATAAACTTAGAATCTTGGTATCACACAGTAAAGCATTGGACCACAGCCACATTCCGAACACCAAATCCATACCTTTAGATATGAATTTGCAGGGGAGGCCATGGTTCCACCTGAATGAGAGGTATTGGTATTACCATTTTGTTAATAAGGGCGCGCTGATGCATTGAAGGCAACTGAGTCTGATTTTCGGGTGGATGTTGTTGTTGTGTTTGTGTAGTCTGTCGCTTAGAGATTGACGTTACATAGGATCCATTGGTTTACTCTGATTATTAGAGCTCCATTTAGTTGCATCCCATTCCTCAACAAAACTTTTCGACCCCGTACATCGTTTCGACCCATCTTTTGTCTTCTCAGAAGATTGTTTTGAGTTTTTAGATCTAAGTCTATTTATTCGGGTAAGTGGTGTGGCTGAAGAAGGGACCCGAGGACGAATACATTGTTCCGGGTTAGGGGTTATCGGGTCTTGATGATCATAGACAGCAATTTGTTGGAATCTTGGTGATCTTCGGATTGTAACGACTGGTTTGTTGTTGGGATCTTTGTGTGTCATTTTCACAAACACATGGTGTGCGTTTGATTTGAAAAATAGTCGGTGGGGGTTATAAGATGGAAAATGAGGGCACGTTTGGTTTGTAGATGGTTTATGATTAGGATTTGGATTTGGTTTTTAATTTGGTTTAGGATTTATATTTGAATTTAATATAAGAGAGAGAAAATAATATTTTAAAATATATTATTAATTAAAGTTTATATATTATTTATTTATTGTACCAGAAAAAAGAAAAAAGAAAATATCAGTGGTTGAAATTAGTTGTGGACCCGCATAACTAACAATATTTCCAAAAGTCGGCTAGGCATAATGGTGCAAAAAAATCGGTTAAAACCGGTTTTCGGTTATTAGAAAACCGGTTTTAAAAAAACCTGTTTTTCTAATAACCGGTTTCGGTTTTTTCAGTTTTTTCAGTTTTTCCGAAATCGGGTTTTTTTGGTTATAAATGTTCGGAATCGGTTTTTTTCGGTTATAAATTTTCGGAATCGGTTTTTTACCGGTTCGGTTTTTTTCGGTTATAAATGTTTTGAATCGGTTTCTTTACCGGTTCGGTTTTTTTCGGAATTTAAAACTTCGAACATTTATTTAATAAACTTGTTAATTATCAAACATTTAATTAAACATTCACTTGGAAACATACTAACTATACAATCATAACTTTTTATTTACACCGGGAAACATACTAAAAAATACAACCATAAACTTTTATTTAAAACATACAATTATACAACTAAAAATATATAAATACTAACACATTCTCGGAGCTTCGCATGGCCATCACCGAAAACATATTGTGTTCTCATAGTAGTCAATTTTTTTTTTAAAAATATTTAGTGTTCGGTTATATTAGTGTACTCAAGTAGTGTTTTTTTTAAAACTTTTTTTTAAAAACTATTAGTGTTTTTTTTAAAACATATTAGTGTACTCAAGTACTCAAGTAGTTAAAACCGGTTAAAACCGGGTTTTTTTTTAAACTATTAACGGTTATAAAAATAAAAATAAAAAATTTAAAAAAAAATTTTAAAAAATAAATAAAAAAACCGGTTTTAACCGGGTTTTTTTAAAAACCGGTAAAAAACCGGTATCGTAAAAAACCCGAAAACCGGTCTAACCGGTTCGGTTATATTTAACCGAACCGGTTAAAAAAAACCGGTTTTTTGTACCGGTTTTTAAAAAAACCGGTTTACATTTGCATCTCTAGCTAGGCATATAAGATTTGTAGAAACATTTTAAGAACTTATCCTCAATAACGAGACCCACGAGTTTATACCAAACATATAAGATTGGGCTTTATCCCCAAATCTAATGCCAAAAGGCATCAAACAAACGCAGTGGTTTAAAGTTTAACGTCTATTAAGCCTTTTTGACATGGGCCTTATATCTCCGGATTTGGACATTCAGTCCTGGTAAGAATTTGTGGAGCCACGTGGCCCAATGGAAAACTGACATGTAATCAAAATTTGACTATAAAAGTTGCCACTTTTCAAAATTTCTTCCTCGAAGAAACGTAAGAAGATGTCGTGGATGCCGCGGATTAAGCCACATGGCAGTCTTTCATTGGCCATATGGCTTCGCAAATTCCTCACAAGTTTTTGGAGGAAGGGGTACGCTTGCGACATGACACCAGTCTCAAAATACTTAGTGCCAACAATACTGGGTGTGTTGTCATAGCTTCTCGACTGGTAAATACCAGCCCACGTCGTAGCTTCTTTCATATATACTAGCATGGTACCCGCGCAAAACAGTGGTTTCGGCGGAACTAAAAATGAAAAAAACTAAAAATTTATAAAAATATATGAAAATGGATATTGAATTAAGGGTTAATTGACTAAAAATGTATTATACTTGCCATTTTTTGTCATTGTGTGTAGGGTACTATTTTTTTCATTGTGACACTAAACTTTTAAATTCGTGCTATTGTGTGTACTCTGCGACTATTTATGCATGTAAAATGACCATTTTACCTTTCAAAATTAAAAAAAAAAGTGATGGTAAAATGGCCACAAAATACACACAATAGCATGAATTCAAAAGTTTGGTGTCACAATGGAAAAAAAATAGTACTCTACACACAATGACAAAAAGTGGCAAGTATAATACATTTTTAGACAATTAACCCCTGAATTAAAGAGCACAAAATTTTAGAAAATATGATAAAATTAAATCATAAAAAAAATAAATAAAAAGATTTTTTTAATTTAAAATGTTTATTTAATTAAGAAGTGACACATATCATCCTAAGATGTGATTTTCTATGATGAGATGGATGGGTCAAGATTGCATATCTTTATATTTTCATAATAAGTAAGTTAAAAAGTCTGAATATTTAACCCTTGCTAAAAATAAAATGTCCTAAATGCTTTATAATATAGTATAGATATAGATTTTTTTTTGTCTTTTTGTGTTGTATTTGTGTTTTAGTGGGGTGTGTGTATAACATGGCACCAAATTTTGTGGTGCCAACGTGGGAGCCAGAAAATGTGGTGTCATAGCACTTTTGTTGACGTGAAAACACTTTTTGACCCATGGCTTGAAGCCATGAGCCCACTGTACCCAGTGCTTCTACAGAACGACGAAGGTCCAAATTCGAAAAACCCAAAATTTTGGTCTATAATGTGCAAAACCCAGCTGGGTTGATTATTTGCCTTATTTTTCTTTAAAAAAAGTGATTTTTTTTCTTGAAAACGACAAAGATTTTATTAGAAGACTCAAAAAAGGCCAAAAAATCTCACCATCTTTAACTTGTTATACAATACAACAAACAAAATAAACAAAAACAAAAATGCGCATAAATAAACGGTCGATCAAGATATGCAGCTTGACGGGTTTGATATCCAGGCTAATCAGTCATTAGATGGCATTGAAGATTGGTTTGCAATATAAAGTAATGAATATCGCTGAAGTTGTGAAAAAAAAAATCAGCGAGAACCTTTGATTTTTTTATCTTCCGAGGCATATGAACATAGCGGTTTCTCTATTTCCATATTATCCAAACAAGAATGAAACAAACGCCATGGAAGACTTTAGTGATACGAGATACGCGCGATTGCGTTGAGACATAAAACCTGGAGAAGAGGTATGTCCCACCAGCTCCCTAATTTATTTGAGAATGAACATTTATGAATCGTCGAGATACGAATTCTTTTTTCATTTTGCATAACAAACATATTGTAGAATCAAGCTCAATAACTACTCCTAACCAGATTAGGAAAGGTAGGAATTACGTCGATAGCAACTCTCCAAACACAAATATTTACTATAATTGGAACCTATGGAATCCATATATGCTAGTTATTTGGGCATCATTTAAAAGTATGTATATAGAGTTTAGGCCATCAAGAGCACGAACCAAGCTTGGTGGAGATCTCCAATAGCTGATACCACTTCCCTTAAACGTCACCCATCTATCTTTATCCACTTGACTCATAAAATACCCTTACTTTCATCTTTAAAGCTTCAAAAGAAACAAGAACGTTTTCTAACTTATGAAAAACCATTGATGGAACTTTAAAAAATAGCCTACTAAAATTGAGCAGTTTTCTACATCTAACATTTGGCATCATATCTCTAGGAAGTAGTGGTATATATGAGTTTAGCCGTAACAAGAGCACGATAGATCCATATGCTTATGGTGGGAGATTCTCCTAATTAGCTGCTATTCTCATTCATTATACAGTCACCCAGTCGTATGCTTTTATCGACTTGAGCATGCATAAAAATCGCACTTACTTTCATCTTTAAATCGGTCAAAGAAATAGAGCGCGAGAAGAACGTTAGTTCGTCTTTCTGAACGCTTATGAAATTAGAGATATACCATTATTGGAGACTTTAATGGAATGAATAGCCTCCTAAAAATTGAGCAGGTTTTCTATTCTAACATATATGTACTCTTAATCATGCTGTATAATACGTAGATTTATATAGCTCGCTATATTCTTTTACTCGCATTCGTAAATTTAATACTAACGGCGTGTATAAATTTACACAAGGTTTGTGGTGTTTTTAGCTTGTTCACTACGACGAGAACACACTAGGATATGGTGGGTTGTGTGTGTTTCGATTTCTGTGTTTTTTGTTACGGTAATCACCCGTGTTTTATAGTTCGTACGCAAGATACCTCCTGAGCGCTATGCATTCGACATCTGATTTCTTGTATATTTCTATCATCGCTCTGAAGTAGTTTCTAAGAAAAACCCTGTAGTCTCCAATCCAACTAGGCGGAGTGTTAGCGGATACCCACGTCTACTGAATGGAAGGCCTCGCTGTTCCTCTTACACGTTATCTACTGAGTCCTCCCCTAACCCCCCCCCCCCCCCCCCCCCCCCCCCCCCCCCCCCCGCCCCCCCCCCCCCCCTCCCCCCCCACCCCCCCCAATTTCTGCATATGGTACGGTTAAGGTTTTTTTTATGCTGTGGTGAGAGAAGAACAAATTATTATTAACGTGTTTTGTTAGCTCTCACGAGATCCTTAAGATGTAGAGATTTTTTGATCAAGAGACTTGTATTCTATTTGCATCCTTCAAAACAACGCTTTCGAAGAGATTGGAGGCCCTCCCATATTTACGTGTTAAGTGTATTTTTATGTTAGAAAAAAATATATTAACGTTTAGCCCTCACAAAATACAAGATGTAGATTTTTACAAAAATGTTATTTCATCCTTCAAAAACATCTTACACACAGGATCCTGACAAATGGCGAAACTGACGGTTTGAATTTAGAGAGAGAATAAGTGAAAAAATATATAGTATATTATTATGTGTGTAGGAGGATACGTATGATAATTTTGTAAGAGGATTTAGCAAATTTTTAACCTTCCCAAAATAAAAGTTCAAGCTTTGCTTGTGATCCAACTAGTCACAAAAGTTATATCTTATGCCATGAGTTAGTACGCACCCAAATGATCATCAGAGTTATGTTGTAATATGAATTTGTTAAAATGTTTCTACATATAATTAGAAGATGGAAAAAAAAAGAGAATAAGACATGAAAACAAAATGGGGACATTACCATTTTAGTACCAAGCTACCACAGACAATTTTTCAATAAGTTTATAATTCATCAAGATAGTAATGTGATGAATGAAAAAGACATCGCCTTTTAAATGCCATCATTCGTACCTAATTTTCTACTCAAAGAAGGATTTCCACTTGCAATTCACTTGATTTTTGTGGGGTACCTTATAATTACAGTCATCCCGCAAGCAAGACCCCAACCATATTTGTGGGTCTTGTTTAGGTTGCATATACCTAATAATCTTTCAAATCAATGTGCTGGTTATTATATCTTCATTGTAAAATAAATACGATACTTATGTTTGGCTCAGCGGTGTATTTGTTAAAGTGTGCGAACTTGTTACATATTTAAAGTTTTACGTTAGTGATGGTGTTCAAAATGTATGCAATGAACGCTCTAGAAGTATGGGTGTGTTTAGCAAAAGTAGCAGTAAGAGTGAATAAGCTCTAGCAAGCATTAATAGTGAGCAGTAAGTAACCGTAAGCAATAGTTGTGAACAATAATTGTTTTATTTTTATAAAACGTTTGATAACGTAGTTGTAGTCGTAATCATAATCTGTAAAACAGCTCATAAATGCTCAACACTCCTGATTATTACTTCATGAAGCATAAGAAAATGATCATTACCAAAAAAATATTAAATCCCTTGTTGTTTGCCAAACGAGCACTACAAGTCAAAATGCTCAAAACTCACCGCTCATCGCTCCTAAACGATTCTAAACGCTCCGCGTCAAACACACCCATGACCGCTTAAAGTATTTTAGCAGTTTTAAAGATCAAGAATGTTTTAAAGCCGATACTTGAAGTGTCTGCACAAGTTGTGAAGATCAGTTATCAGGGAGTAGGGTAGGTATCAGCGCTGACCAGGAGTTGTGGAGAGTAAATTAGAGTTGTAAAGAGGACTTCATCAATTAGGTAGTAAACAGATGTCCGTGCAGACAGTCCGTCTCTTACGTCTATCGATTACACGCTCAAGGCCCGTTTCCACAGATGCTTTTAGTGCTAGTTTCACCTCCCAAAGTATGGTAATGTGGTAATACAGTCCATCAGTAGTGTAACAGATTTCCACGATGGTGACACTGCTCATCTCGGACCCTTGTCGAGTGTATAGATGTTAGTGTTAACAGTTAAGTATGGTAAGTCAATCGTTTGGTCTGTTAGTATGAGTTTAATGACTGCGCGTCCGGTAAGTTCAAAGGAGTGTTGGTTGGGAGAGAGCGCAGCCTACTGGGTCTTAGTACTAAGGTACAGTCTACAGCCTTCCCTCCGGCCAAGTACTAAGTTAGTCTGGTAGAGCTTAGCTCGTACTGAGTGTAGTACTAGGTCAATAGTGTAGCGTTTCCTGGTTTGTTAGTTAGTAGGTCTGTCTGTTATGTAAGCTAAAATAGAGTGGTTTGTTTATCTTAGAGAGATATCATTAGGAGAGTTCTTAGGACAGATGGATTTGTATTATCCTTTGACGTTTGTTATAGGCCCCATTAGGGTTACCGCGGTTTTCATGAGAGGGTAATCACCCTGGTATTTGCCGAGCCTCGTGGCACTATAAAGTAATTTCCAAAGCGGATTGCCTATCGTCACGAGTTCGACCTACGGTTGAACATATGGGCAACGGTGTGGAACACCGTATGCCCACCGCGGTCGGTAAGTGTTACACCGCGCGTAATGTTACCGTAAGCATAGTTTTTCCCGCGTCCGAACAATAATTGCTACCCTTCTTTTATTTTTTTCTTAACTTAAACGTATTGTAAATCGTTAGTTGTCAGTCGTAATCATAATCTGTATTTAAAACAAACAGTCATAAAATGCTCAACACTCCTGATTATTACTCGCATGAAGCATGTAGGAAAATGATCCTTACCAAAAAACAAATTAAATCCCTTGTTGTTTGTCCAAACGTAGCATACTCCACAAGTCGTAGAGATGCTATCAAATATCACGTCATCGTCCTCCCATAAACGATTCTAAACGCTCGCGTCAAACACACCCCAAATTTTTGAGCCATTTTACTAGTTTGAGCCGTTACCCATCAAATTACGGAGCGATTAAACACTTTTTTTGCATCCTCTAACCTTTTAGTTGCTGTTTTCCTATCGAGAGGCCCAATTGAACCCTAAGGCACAATGTTTTATAACAGTAGTTTTTGAGTAATAACAATAGAAGCATAGAGTTAATAGCAATTTTAGAAATATCGTTTCTTCTTAATTCTTGTGTTAAGATTCCGCCATTAACATTGATATTCTTAGTTAGTGGTCTCTCATATAGTTGATTTGGAATTATTCCAAAGTTATTATAGTCTTACAAGGACTAGTCAGATCCTTGTACCCAGGACTACACTAGTTCCTATCTTAAGTCGGATTATCCCTTCTTTCTCTTTTCTACCCCTTTTTTCGTTGTCATTACCTATGAGGATCTTCTTATTGTATCTACATTGGTTAATCGTTCGGCTTTCGGGTTATATCCTTCCATGTGCGGTAGCTATGGATCTATTGTGTATACGAAGATGACTTACCTTAACTCACCTGATTTTAACTCCTAAAACTTAAGTTAATTGGTCGGTCTTTGGTTATAGTTCTCTTTGCCTTACAAACCATATTCTACAAAACTCAACCTAATGTACTGATTGATATAAAATCAAAAAACTTTTTGTACCTTGATGTTTACTTTTCCAAATTGTACCCTTGCATATGATGGCCTCGATATTCCAAAAGGTGTTTTGCACATACGAGGAAGAAGTTGCACTTGCGTCTTTACTAATCACAAATTACAAGTTGTATATATTAATCACATTTTCTCTCCTTATCAAAAATGTCAAATCTTTTAATATTTTTGATATCAATTGATTCAAATATGTTTGAAAACTATTTTGGAGAGAAAAAAATGTTTGATTATTAGACAAGCCTTATAGAACGAGACTGCATTTTAATGCACCCCTTAATTTATGCGGGATGTTTTACTCATAGTGTTTGTGTTTATTAATTGAAAGATTTTCGTTAACGTTATCTATTAATATATAATGTGTTTGAAAATCTTGTATCCAGTGCGTGTTATCACTTTATTTGCTTTTCATTGCGTTTTTGCGTTTGCCCTTCTGCTTGATTGCTCTATAAGACATTTGCTACCCCAGAAACTATATATATTGATCCTAGATCATTTGAATGCAGTCTACACTACATATATTACATATTCGTTGATAGAAATAATGCCTAAAAACGTTATTGATATTTTTCGACTTCTCTACGTTTGATTTTCACAAAGGTATAAAACGCTCTATGTAAAATTAAACGTAAACTTGTATTTTTCGTAAATTTCATTTCGAAAATTAATCTCTTAAACGGTTATGAACTACATAAATGCCTTAATTTATTGTGATCAAGGAATTTATTTTTTCTAAACCTTACATTTTTTGGTACAATGTACAATCATTTATTTAAAACTTATAAAACATTTTTGGTATTTTACAAATAATGGATTGTTCCTCACAGGTTTCACACCTTTTGCACTTACTTTCTTTCTGTTCTAAATTAGTTTATACATCTCCTACAATCCTTTGATCATTTAATCTTAAGCTTTTATTTCCATGTGATTCAAACTTAGATCCTCAAGTGAAAGGGAAGAATACTTCTTATCATCAAGTCCAAAAGTATTATAGCTTAGTTGGTGTTCAAGTAACGTAGTTACGATTGTGGTGTATCTTGTAATTCATTTATATCTCGTGTGATTGTGTGTAATAGTTAGACCGGGTTGATCGTGTTAGTGTTTAGGTGAAGTGATATCTTGTTAGTGTGATTAGTATTTTAGGCCTCAAAATACAAGCGTGTGGTAGATTGGTTCTAGCTAAGATTCGGACTCGACATTTGGCTTAGTGTCAGAAAGTGGTATAAGCTACTTGTGTACGGTTTTCTCCGCCTAAAGGGAGTTTGTTGACATAGTGATGAGAAATATCGAGTTGGGTACTCGAGGAGTGGAGTAGGGAGAAGAGGAGCTTTGTTACCGAACCATTATAAATCCGTGTGTTGTGGTTTGATCTTTCTAACTCTTATCTCTTGTCTTACAAATTTACATTATTACTTATTGTCATTTATTTACTTACACTAGGCCTGTGTTAATTTGGGTGTACATTGGAGATCACAATAAATCGAATATAACTTTTTATATAAAAATGTCACATTAATTTCAAAGCAGCAAACTATTCAACCCCCCTTCTAGTTTCCACAATTGGTATCGAAAGCCAGGTCAAACAAGATTTAAAAAATAAATTGTATTTTAAAACTTAAATCGATCTATTGAATCAGAAAAAAGTATTTATATAAGGGAAATTCTACTGCAAAGCTACCATGTCCTTACGTGTTTTGAAAAGTGTATGGGATTTATTTATGGAAAAATAGATTTGAACTTATGTGAAATCAAAAGATCTAGATCTTTGGCATGATATCACCTATTGGTAATTTTCCTCCTATCAAAATAATCCGAAATTAAAAGGATGGGAAATTGTACCATTTGACAACAAAGCAATTGATACATCACTACTTACTATTCGCTTATTTACTATTTCTGATATATGAGATATTATAGAGCGATTCTTGAGTCATAATATATACAACTCGTAAATAGTAAGAAAGCATCGCTCTTAGAAATATGATAATAAACGCTATAAAGTAGGTGAGGAGAATGCAGAATCATTAAGCCATTTTTTTTAAATGTTTTTTTTTTTTAGCTTATTTTTTTTTATATGGACTATGATCAGATCATGTTAAAGGCGTCTCTCTTTTTAATCATTAGCCATGTTTAAAGATAGAATTAGATTGCATGACTTTGATCCTGTGTTGTACTGGCTATGGATGCGCGACTTATAACGTAACTAGTTAGCTAGTGTTGATCGCAAAGAAGAATATTGTATATGTGTATATACTAACTCGATTGGAGAAAGTCTAATATTGTTTAGTGAAACTATTTATAAGACGTATTAACTCATTCCTAAGATTGATTCCTAATTAGATATGCTATCTTTGTACGAATATATAAAGAAGTATTTTAAGAATAGGTCATATTACTAGTCTGACTATAGTAATAGTCGTTCTTCATGATGATCCATGATATAGGTGTAGCTTTTAATTTTCTACAATCAACGTTTTCTTTTGTTGTAAAATCAAGTGGCGGGAGACAAAGGGGGGGGGTGTGCAGTGGCCCTCTGCTTGAAAAAAATTGCCAGTGTAATTTTTCTTTAAATCCGGTTATTCTTTATTGTAATATGATGACCACAGTTCGACCGTAAGAATTGACAGTGATCTATACATATAGAAACTACAACTCAGAGTAGTCTCTGGTTAAGTAAAGCGACCTATTCAAGAATTCAGTTCTAGTGTCTTGCCAAGTCATGCGTGTCATAGAGTAACTCTACACAATTCAGACTGTATCATATATAGAAGACAATACTTAAAGAAGTACACTTCGTATGCAGTAAGATATGTGATTCATAAGATGCTTAAGACTTGACTCAGTGTGATATTTGGTCATTATAGTTTCTGAAGTAAGGCGACGGTGAGATATTATTGACTGTGTAAATAATTGTTGCGGCACTAAGTAGTCTGCATGCGGTGCGTGATGGTAATGAGTCAGTTTAAGTGGTCCATACTCGTAAGTATGTACGGAGTACGCTACTACGCACAACTTGAACAAACTTATTCTCCGGCAACGTTCTGTAGAGACTACTGACAGCTGATAACTATAGAGAAGAGATTCTGTGAAACTACTTTGGTATCTACGCGAGACGTGTTTTCACATTAAGATCGTCTCGGTGCATCAGACCTGCTGGTATGATCATTGACTACAATAGTCTATTGAACCGAGTCCTCCAAGTAAGTCGTATGATAATAGATAGTATGGTTATAGTTACGAGCGCATGTACTATTGAGTAATGATCAGGAGATTGTCGAAAGATATTCCAGTCGAATAGTAAGTAAGTTTATTGTATGTTAGTCGAGGCTGTTAAATGCTATGCTTGTGCAGGACTCGCTCGCTTTGTGTAGTCAACCCGTATGAAAAGAACGTTAGATAAATAATTTGAGACTTTGCTTAGTAACCTGATAACTTGTATTCTCTTGGAACCATATATATTGCAAGCCTTATTTAATGTAGTAACAATCATAGATAGAGAGAGATCCTTGTTCTATCGATATAGAGTAGCATGTTTTTGTTGTTCCCAGAAGTATACCCACTTGAGATAGTAGACACAGGATGGAGAATGGAAATGGAAAAGACCTGTGCAAAATCAAGGCCAAGTCAAAAATGTCTCCACCATTTCAAAGTCAGAGTCAATACTGATGAATTGCAGTCAAACGGAACCGGAACTGAAGAATACATAATTGGAAGCAACATCAACCCATTGATGGCCGGGAAAGCCCATATAGTATAAATATGAAGACTGTGAAGACCAAATGGGCCCTCAATCAATTTCAACAGCCCATTTGTGTGCAATTGACAAAGACTGTGAAGACTTTGAAGCTCAAGCCTCAGCCAGTTACCGCCAATTCTCAGCATGTAACAGCTAATACCCACCTGATACCTTATCTGGGCCTTAAAAGGCCCAATAACATAAGCTCTCTAAACCATTACAAGCCAAAAGCCAAACAAGAGCCACAATTCAATTTTTGTAACCTTAGGGACTAGAACTGTCATTTTTTAAAGTGTTTTATAAAAGAAAAAATGGTGAAAATAACGAGAGGAATGAAATGCCTCACCCTCAGACAATCGGCCATTTCTTTTACAATTTTAATAGCAAGGGCTGTTTTGCAAATTTCTCAAACTTTCCCTTATTCTTTTATACTAAAAAAGCTTGAGGCTTTTGCAGGGACAAATTTGTCCAATTCCCACAAACCTTCTTTATGCTGCAGTTATAACTAGCAAGGGACTATTTTTGCAATTTACCTAACCTCCTTTTATTTCTTTTTGTCATAAAGCTTTATCATAGGTGGCCATAAAAGTGCCACTTTCCATTACTCATTTATAATCTGTTTTTGGGGTAGAAAGCATGACAGAGAATGAAAGTGATGGGCAACTTTTGCCTTCTTCCCAAAAACAAATCCCTTTTTTTTAAATCCATGACAAACCCACCCCTGTACTCGAACCCCTACCCGCCAAAACCCAAACCGCCTTTCCCACGGTTTCACTCCCAAAACCACCTCCCTAGTTACACTCACAGCTAAACCCCTCTACCATTTCCCACTCCCAATTACCCCTTAACCTTCCTATACTGGCACACTTTACAAAAACCCAGCACCCCCTTAACTGGCTGAGATTGTTGTAAGGCAATGGAAAGGCTAGGAATTGCTTGGGAATTTTTTTTCAGTAATTGTAACAACCACAAGCTCATCCCAAGTCCAAGAGAAGGCTTTGAGCTTCTATAAAAGAGAAGAGAACAAGCCGAGAAACACCCCTGTTTTTCCTTTTCTTAGTTTAATTTTAATTAATTTTGCTTTAAAATTATTGTACTCAGTTTGTTTAAAAAGTTTTAAGTTGTATTTCATTGGAAGTTTAATAAGAAAATTTTAGAGTTTCTTGTTATTGCATTTCGTCACACATTTAATGATACAATTTAAGTTGTTTAATTCTGTTTAATGTAATGTTGTTTAAGTCTGTTATTAGCTGATTTTAAGTTTCTCATAAGAATTAGTATGAAGTATCATTCACCTTTCTAAAATTCTCGTCATTTTTAGTGTCAGTAGTAGGCCTAGTACGAGAAACTAGCTATATTCCTACTACTACGCTAGGCATTTTAATAGTTTAAACCGACTTTTAGGGTAGTTTAAGTAAAGAGTAGCTTTAAAGGTTTTAGAACTTAGCTTTTAAAATAGATGCTAAGTAGATTTAAGCCTTTATTCAGTTTGTCTTAAGGAGGTAGTTTGGAAAAGTCATAGCTTTAATTGACTTCTACAAAAGTGCAACAATACTTGTCAAATTACATCAATATGCTGAATTAGATGTTTAACAAAGTTTATACATGTTCTAGAGTTTTAGGATCTACTTTTTATAGTGTAGAGATTGTAAAATCTATTATCGCCAGCACCAGGGGCCAAAATTTCAGCTGTAGAGGTTAAGATTTTGCGATGTCATAAAGATTTCTAGAGTTCAGGTTGGTCTGTGCTCAACCTTAGCGACCATTTTAGTGATAATGTCTGCTTCAAAAGTTCAGCTTGAATTTGAGTGACTTGCCAATTGCACCAGCATGTCAATTGCATCAGCAAAGCATTCCATATCAGTGTAGATTTTTCATTTAAAACTTTGAATTTTTCATTTTCTTGATAACTTTGAAATCCTTTACCTAGTAGATTCGTAAAAGAGTTAGTATAGTTATTTCAAAAGTACAGTATCTAAGATTCAATAATAAGGCCTGTTAGCTTATACTGGCAAGAAAGCTTAAAATCAGTCTCACTAAAAACTTTGGCATTTGTATCTTAATGTTCTCTTCTAGTTTTTTAACTCAAGGTTAGTATTAGTTTAGAATCTTTTAAGCAACATACTTAAGCATCATTAAACATCTTTTAGTTTCAGTTTTCATTAAGTATTACGTCAAATAAGCCCAAAGTTCTAAAAAGCTCTTCAAAACAAGCATCTTTCCGTGATCTAGATCTACCAGGCTTATTGTCTAGCTTATCTGTGGTTAAAAGTAATACACTACCTCTCCGCAAGTGCCTTCGTTAATGTTGGTAGAGTATAAGCTTGCTTTACAACATTGTACGTTTTAAGTTTTGTATCTGAAAGCACTTTCAATAAGTCAACAAATAAGCACAAGCGTTGGTCTGTTTTGTACTTTTATATTGTACTTTTGTTTTTTACCCAAGGTAAGTCGTTTTCACTTATAGTGTAACATTGTCTATAGTTACCCGCCTACCCTGTCTTTCTTTTATTGTAATATTCTACCTGTCTATTCTTAGTTAAATAAAAAAGTTAATTTTTTGTTTTTAAGTTTTATAAATTAGGGTTTATAGTGTTTTTTAATTACCTAAATTAGGGTCAATTAGCAATAGATAATGGGGCTTTTCCATTCCCATTAAATATTTCTGCACTCTTTTTTGTATCTTTAAAACTCATTTTTCTATTTATTTTTGACTCATTAAAGTTGTATTTTCATAGAATATAAAATCAGATTGTAAGTTAATTACTTTTTCTTCTAAAAATCATAAAAAATAGAATAATAGTTGAAAATTTAAAATTCTGTTTGCATTTAATTTTTCATTTTTAAATCTAGTATTTTTGAAAAATAAAAGAAAATTTTAGTGTTAATTTTTAGAAAAGTTTATTTTTGTTAATTCATTATCTTTCTTATGAAAATCATTAAAATAATCAAAAATTAATAAAAAAAATATTTATTTTCTTTTTTATAAAATTTTCTTTTGTCATGTAGTGTCTAGGAAAAATACCAACATTTAGTATAGGTTAATTTTTTTATAAAATTCAGTCGTAAGACCCGTTTTACAAGATGGCGGCGTTCTTACCGTTTCTTTTCGTTTAGCATTCAATACGACCCTCCGTTTTAGTTTATGTTTTCTTTATTATTTCCAATTACTTAATTAGAATTTAATTTTTGATTTTTTCATTAAATTTAATTTATGCATTTATTTTGCCTTATTTTCTTAATTTTTTAGTATTTAGGTTCCCCGACTGCTGATTCTGTTCCCACGTATTTTAGGGTTTAGATTTAATTTTAGGATTTCCCTATAACTTATTTCTGTTTTCGTTGTTTTTACGATCCCCATTCTTTAATCTGTTTACCGTAGATTAAATTAGGTTTTATTTAATTAATTTATAGTTTGTTACTATCATCAGTGTTCTCATATCTAAAATATTTCGTCATCCATTCAATTTTCTCATCAAATCATGATTACTTTCAATTGCAGCCTCGTTATGGGACATACGACCCGCAGGAATATCTCTTCGGAATCTTTTTATCATTGGATTTTCTATCTTGTGTATTTTATCTTTTGTGGTATTTGACCTTTTGCCTTGAGTCATGGGTCATTCGGTTAGGATCTGTAGTTAGGGTTTGTATAATAACGTGTATTGCTTAAACACGAATCAATTGTTTGGCGCCGCGGCCGGGGACGGCATATGCTTTGACGATTGTTATCGACTTGATCTGAATTGTCTTAATTGTTAATATATCATATTAAAAAAACACAAAAAAATTTTCTTTTCTTATTTTATTAGTACATATCATATAAAAATTAAAATTAACAAAAAAAAAATCAAACAATATAAAAATAATTCTGTCCATAAAAATTAAAATTCTGCTTAATTGGTAAAATACCAATTATAATATCTCTCCACTGACGGTAATTATTCATAATAAACGTTCGGGTGAACTACTGAGTTCCATCGAAACAAGATTTTAAAACTTGGCCTCTGTGTCACTTACGATATACGGCTCACCTCATTTGATTACAGAAGTTAGTGGTATAAGTGAGGTTGTTCCTAGAATTACGGACCCGAAAAGGAGAAATAAGCTTCGCGCTATTCCTACTTCCTTCCGCTCACTGTGCGTTTTTATTGAACTGAGAGCTACGTAAAGTCAGGATCCGATTATTTTGCTTAAGTTGTCTATCTTTGTCGGCTTTTAAATAGATTGTGAATATATTTTAAAATCCAAAAATTCAAAAAAAATAAAAAAAAAAAATTAGTGTAACTTCTTTTTTATTTCCACTTTTGTCCATGCGCAACTCCGATCTCAGTCCCCTACGTGGTCATGCAGCGTCCTCTCCACCAGAAGGACCGCAGTTGTTATCGATACCATGATCAGATCATGTTAAAGGCGTCTCTCTTTTTAATCATTAGCCATGTTTAAAGATAGAATTAGATTGCATGACATCTTGATCCCACTTGTATGCCATGGATGATTTAACCTTTACTTTTCGAAGATATATATTACTACATCATTTGTATCAATGAATATATGTTTAACTTTAGATTGATTCCTAATAGATATGCTATCTTTGTACGAATAAATTAAAGAAGTATTTTAAGCATAGGTCATTATTCGTCTATTATGAATAGTCGTTCTTCATTTGATGTTTGTAGTTTTAATTTTCTACAATCAACGTGTTGTATAAATAGTGGCGGAGACAAAGGGGGGCCGGGTGTGCACGTGCCCCTCTGCGAAAAAAATTGCAGTGTAATTTTTCTTTAAAATCCGGTTATTTTTGTAATATGATGACCCATCGACCGTAAGTTACTGATCTTAACTACAACTCAGATTCAGCTTGTAAACGCCTACAAGAATTCTTCTGTCCCAACTCATCGTAATCTATCACCAAAATACTAAACAAATTAGCCATATCCAGTAATAATGTGAACATAAGATCTTAAATTCTCAGTGATTTTCTTACGTAAGTGGAGTGAGATATTTTGATGTAATAATTGTCTTTGCACTTTGCAGGTAATGTATTGTATCCATCGAAGAGTAGGGTATTCTACAAATTGTTCTTATAGTGTCTAAACATGTGGTATCCTGGCTTGTTTTACTTTGACTCATCGGTTACAACAGGGGCATTTATCTGTTTGAAGACTCCAAGTGTCGTTGAATATGTTGGTTTGTTACGTTTGTACTTTGTATAATCAAGGTTTCGAAAATATTAACCTGATAACTTGTATTCTCTTGGAACCATATATATTGCAAGCCTTTAAACCTATTTGCTTCTTGTTCTATCGATATAAGTAGCATGTTTTTGTAATTACTTAATTAAGACAGGCGTCTTTCTTGTAACAAATCACTTAAGAATGGTGCTCGTTGAAAGCCAAATTTTGAATTACATGTAATCAAACTATGGCGTTAATGGTAGCTAGTTCCATATGTGATACTTTGATTTACTCTAAATTAATGCTCGAAACTAATGAATAAGTGGGCCAAGCATGAACGAACCATAGCAGCCGGTAGGGCCCGAGCCCATGTGATAATGGTTCACCCTTGACGGACCGGACCAGCCTCCAGCTACTGCCACTTTTCAAACATCGTTTATCATCCGTACATTCCCAAATATCAATGTTTTTCTTTCTGTTCTCCCCTTTCTCGAATAGTAATATTTTTTACATCTTAAAAAAATAAAAAATTATGATTTATCTCACAAATTAGTACTAGTATAATAGAAACGTTCATTATTATGCAAGAACAGTGTACTTGTGAAACTTTATACATGTACAAAGCATAGCACACACCCTTAGGATTTAGTGACCTGTAAAAAACCACTTATAATAATACTAACCATTTCTCATGTATTATATCGTAATCAAATTCGTAGGACCTCAATCAATCCAAATTTTTTACAAAAATTTGGACACCACTAGTCCTACGAATTTGATTACGATATGATACATGAGAAATGGTTAGTATTATTATAAGTGGTTTTTTACAGGTCACTAAATCCTAGGGGTGTGTACTATGCTTTTTTAACACACACTAAAAAAAATTGTCATTTAATAACACATAAAAGAAATGTCACTATAAGAGTAAAAAAACGTCATTAAAAGTAAAAAAAAACAACAAATGCATAAGGAAGTGTCACTAAAAAATATATTTGCTTCTCCTAATTATATTTACAATGACAAAAAAAAAGTGTGTACATATTTTTTCCTTTTGTGACACATTTTGTTTATAAAAG
The DNA here is from genome assembly GCA_026074375.1 of Tanacetum coccineum. Lineage (NCBI taxonomy): Eukaryota > Viridiplantae > Streptophyta > Magnoliopsida > Asterales > Asteraceae > Tanacetum > Tanacetum coccineum. Next base: position 20,948 of record BQNB010054606.1, read on the forward strand.
TTTTCATTAAATCTCAAAATTTTAAACTTTTGCCATACTATTTAAAAAGTGTAACTAAATGGTTAGAGTTAATGACATTTTTTTTGTGTGTCATTGATATAGCTCTGTCACTAAATATCTATTTTCTTACAGTCACACTTCTTTATTAGAAATTGAACCACATATATACGTAATCGTTAGTACCTATCCAATTTTCTTGTTCATATCAAAATTGGATATTTCACATATGTATTCGGGAAAAAGAGAATAGTGGCTTTTGTCTTTTTGTGATGGCGCAATATTGGTAAAGCCTTTTTGTAAGGGTACATATTTGGTGAGCCTTTTTGATGACGACAATGCTAAGACTTTACTTGACATTTCTTATCGATACTCATTTTGTGACCCCATTTGTATAGAAAACTCACTTGTCACCATGTTAATTGATGTAGTCCTGTACATATCCATTTTTGGGTTTCAAAGATATCCTATATTTGATTTTTTAAAGACGAGGGTTTCAAATATGTTTTTTTGTTGACTTTCCTTTATTATTTCTTTGGGGCTATTGGTATTTGGATGCACTCAAACACACTTGTTATCATTTGCTTTACGACCAAATTTAAGTCATATCAGTCTCCTTATGCATGCAACATTGTTACCCTGGTCATCTTAAGTGCTGAACATTGAAGTGATAGATTAATGATAACCAACATTAACGTAGCATAACTGGAAAACGATAAAAGAAAAGAAAGTTTATGTTGTAGACTTTTCTGGAAATGTTAATACTATAGACTGGAAAGAAAAAGGAAAGCGTGGTGGGAGAAGGACTTTACTTGATTTGATGGAAAAATTAGGTCATGAAAATAAAGTAGGCTAAAAAGGATATAAGATGCACCTTTCTTTGTATTTTCTAAATGTAAATCTCTTCCATTCCAGCAAATTTCTTTTGTCGTTTAATATTTAGGTTTTCTATTTTCTATATGCATATTATGTTTTGATACATGGTGCGAGGAGATATAAAAATCTTAATTAGGAGGATATTATTTCAGTTATTTAACGTAAAAAAGAAACCCCATAAAATACTCAATAAAGTGTAAAAACATTCGATCTAGTCGATTTAGGTTAAAAACTTTTATTGAGTGTGTAGCATAATTTGTATTGGGTCAAGTTCGTTTAACTTTTAGTATGACGTATCTTTAACTATATTATAAACACTCTCCTCATCATTTAATAATATCAACTCTACTTACATGGTATCAGAATGAGGAGCGTGTTTACAATACAAATAGAGATACATCATACTAAAAGCTAGACGACCATGTCCGAATACAAGCTATGCTACACACTGAATAATAGTCTACTAACAGCCCTCGTAGTTGAAGCGGGAGGACGCAGAACGCTCAAACTGGTCTCAAACTCATCAAACAATGCAGATGGAAGTCTCTTAGTGAAAATATCGGCATACTGATAACGTGACGGAATATGCAAAACGCGAACCTGTCAAGTAGCAACCTGATCTCGAACAAAATGAATGCCAATCTCGATATGCTTCGTGCCTAGATTTTGAACGGGATTATAAGACAAATATACTGCATTAACATTATCACAATAAAAAATAGTAGCCGAATGTAAAGCACAATGAAGCTCCAGAAGAAGATTTCGCAACCACAAAGTCACAGTCGCCGCATTGACAACACCATGATACTCGGCTTCGGCACTAGAACGAGACGAAGTATACTGCCTCTTGGATGACCAAGATTGTTGCCAAGGAAACCCAATAACCTGAAGTAGAACGTCGAGTGGGGCAACCTACCCAATCAACATCCGAATAAGCAACTAATGAAGATGTCGAGGAAGAATAAAGTCGAAGACCATAATCAAAGTGTCACGAACATAACGTAAAATCCTCTTATGAGCAGCAAGATGAGGTTCCCGAGGATCATGCATATAAGGACAAATCTATTAAACCGCATAAGACAAGTCATGTCTAGTGAAGGTGAGGTACTGTAAAGCCCCGACAAGACTCCTTTAAAGAGTCAGATCAGAGAAAGGAGTGCCATCAGCTCCCAACTTGGACTCCGTATCAACAGTGGTCTTGCACGGATGACAATTGCGCATACTTGCACTTTCAAGAATCTTCGCAGCATACTTTTTCTGGCATAGGAACATCACTTTCGTGGAAAGTGTGACAGAGATGCCTAAAAAATAGTTTAGCGAACCAAAATCAGTCATAGAAAACTCTTAATGTAAAGAAGCTATAATCCTGTGTAATAATGTTGTAGAATAAGTTGTCAGCAATGTATCATACACATATAGTAATAAATAAGCAGCATCGGAACCTTGTTTATAAATAAACAAGGACGAGTCACATCTGCTATAAGAAAAACCAATACGATTAGCATAACTCGCAAACCGATGAAACCAGGCACAGGGTGCCTGTTTAAGGCCATATAAAGATTACTAAAGAATGTCACACCCCCAAATTGGGTCCCGTCAGAATAAATGATCGGGGAGTGACTTCATGAATATACATCATACAAAGTACAAAGAACGACCTCTAAGGGGTACGTTTTGAAAATAAACACCGTTACAATGATAAGATAACTTAATTTCTTATATAATTTATAAAGTTTAAAAAGACAATGCGGAAGCGTAAATAAGTTTTGAAAAGTTGACAACGGTATTTAAATAATAGGTAAAGATCTTTGAAGACTGGGTCATACATGCGGCACCACATAGCACATCAAGGGAAGTTCCATAGTTAAACACCTGAGAAAAACATGCTCAAAACGTCAACATGAAGTTGGTGAATTCATAGGTTTAAATTAAATGCACGTTTTGGACCACAAGATTTAGTAACGTGTGAGTGTTGTAACACTTACAACTTCATAAAAGTATTTACGTTGCACTAAGATCATGACACCGAAGCCTTAAGAATACGTCAGTTATAAGTTGTTGCCCCAATAGGTGCATTGCCTAACACCTAGAGTTCCTCAAATAAAATGCGCCCGTTTACATGATAGTGCGTTGTTATCTACCCGGACGGGGAAGTTCAATCCCAATAGATCTATTCACAGCATTTGCGCTTACTCGACCGGTACCTCCGGTCAAGAAATTAACGGTTCATGATAGTGGGGACTTCATGGCAATAGGGTAACTTAGGCAAACACGTAAACAGGTAACAGTTTTAATAAGGTACTTGTGTCCAGTTTAAAAGCAAGCAATGTTTCTCACCCCAAAGTTATAAAACGTACGTAAAATAGTAAAAATACGAGGCTATAAACTCACAGTAATCGATGAAGTATAACAGCTGAAACGAATGGTCACGCGGTGTTGCACAACAGTGTTAGATCTCGACCTAAAGTAAAATGGTCGGGTTTCATAATTGATACGATGGGAAATTATGAAACGTATAAGAGTTTGAAATGTAGTTGTACAATTTTTACAAAAGAGGTTTTAGTAACGTTGGTTATGTAGTAGTCGTAGTGGTTTTGACTCGATAAAACATATTACGATGATTAATATAATATATACAAAGTATAATATGGAAATACACAAAAGTAAATAAGTTTCGACATTTTATCCGGTAACCCAAAATAATAATTAAGACATCTTGACAATAATGTTTTTACATAATTTATAATCTACGTAGTAAGTAATAGAAATTTTATATTTGTAAATTTATAAAATTTGTGTTTTTCGTCATTTAGTCGGGTATTAAAATAATAATATTTATTATTTCGTCTTTTGTCGATATTAAAAACAATACTTGAATATATAACTTAAGAATGCATTTTTGTTTATTTATAAAATCTAAATATAAAATATTATTTATTATCTATAAATAATATGTTTTTGTAATGTTTTATAAAAATATAAGTTTTCACAAATAATTCTAAGTATAAAGTTTTTACGAAATTTCGGCATGACTCGTTCGTAAATATTAGTTTTCCAAAGTCATAGACTTTAATCCCAAAACACTTTTCATAAATCGACACATCTTTAAGTATAGGTTTAAGTTACGATGTCAATAAGTAATATTTATAAGTTCAAAATAAGTAATAAGATTAGCTACCATTATGTCATTTAATAGACCTAGATACAGCCAAATAAGTCACAATAGGCCATGTCGTGGGATTTCTAGTACGAGTTAGGCTTGGTTGTTGGGCTGAAGCCATGAATTGGACTTTTAAAACTCATACGAGTTATTTTTAAGCCCGTAGCTTAAGCATTCATCAATAAGCACAAATAAGCCACGAAAATAAGTAGAAAACTAAGACGATATTTAAATAAGCATAAAGTTCGAACCTTTGTGTTTCCTTTATGGGTTTGACATACATAAGCACATGAATAAGCTCGATTAAGCTTATTAATAAGCTAAAATAAAAGCATAAGCTTTAGGGAATAAAAATTTCTTAATAAAAATATTCATCACGACAAACACAAACATCTTTCCTTTCTTTTTTTTTTAAGTATTTTCGATCAACTTAAACCTTTTGGGTTGTGTGCTTTTAAAAGCTTTGATTTTTACTGATCGGTTTGTACACTAGTTTCTAAATATTATAAGGATCAAGGAAGTATAAAATAATTTGATAAAAGATCAACTTACGAAAATGATGAACGAAGAGATGATCAAAACTAACGAACAACACGAACAATGTTTTCAATACCCAAACTAACTATTTAAATTAACCCCGAATATACTTGAGCTTCCAAAATCTTGATCAAAGTTGAACAATGGTGGTGGTTGGCGGCGGACGAATAGAGGAGAGGGAAATACTTTTTGTGTGTGTTTTTAGTGAGAGAAATATTGTTGGTAAAATGAATCGGTGAAAGGATAAGAAAGGAAATGAGATGTCTAGGTGCAATGTATAAGGATTGAACCTAAAATCATCTAAAAAGAATCCAAGGAGTGAGTGGGTAGTAAAGGGAACCAAATTATTAAAAATATGGGGGATTGTTGGCTAGGGGGCGGACGACACATATAGGAATGGGAGGGGTAGTTTTTGCCAATTTTTAATTCTCTTCCGCTAGATATTTTCTTTTAGTGATTTAGATATTTTGAGCTTGCTTATTAATTCATTGCTTAGTAAATTACGCAATATTCGAATATACGCGACAACTCAACGGTAAAATTACGAAACTTAAATATCTACTGATACGTATATACGCGACATTTGACGAAAGACTTCAGTAAATAGCAAGCCGAATCGTATCCTGTAACGATTATCAGTTTAAATATAAAAAATATAAAAAAAAATAAAATATATTTAATTAATAAATGCGAGTAATTACTCTCCCGGTTAAGGTCATATCAAACACGTAATTAATAAAAAAGCAACTAAATACGAATTTCTACGATGATTGAGTTGGAAATTTACGGGGTGTGACATCCTTTTCCCATTAAAAGAGCTTTGTCCGCAAAGCTTAAGACGTGACATTCAATGTAGTTACAGATTTTGAGAACAAATGTGGGTATTTCTTTAGAAACTAATCTTTACGTTCCCAGGTAAACTCGGGACCTCTCCTCAAGTTCTAACGAGCTTTGACGATTGGAATACAACTTTGCTTTAGATGTTTGACCTCACGGTCCATAATTTCAACCGGTACCTCAATGAAATGGAGCTTGTCGTTGATTTGAATTTCGTCCCTATGATCCAACCAAAACCAGAGGGATCTACCCACGGACACTCCATAGTTAGAAATAGCAGTCCTTAGGTATGATTGGAGATGAATGAGAATAAGGGAATAATGCCGACTAAGATTGATCTAACACTGGAACAATCACAACAAGGCATTAGTAATGACGTCTTGGTAAGCATTGAAGGGGTTAAAGAATTGATGCGGTCGTCATAGAACTTCTACACGAAGTTTTACAACTCCCTAGGAAGAGCACCTAATCGTTATAGTAGTAGTATAGGCAAGACTTGGGGGGTTGTTATCTTTCTCTAGGGGAATAGGTTGGGAAGGCTTGATCACGGTCTAACAGAATTCTAGGGGTTGAGAGAAGATTATTTTTGTGTTTTTATATTTTATGAAAGCAGGTAAATCTATGGTTTGAGAGATTGGTTTGTTTAACTAATTACTAAACTAATTAATATCTAAACTACTGGTGATAACTTTATGATAATTAGATGTATTTACTTAATCATGCATTACTTATCAGATTGCTTCTCCTAATCCTGTTGCCTTGTCACACTTGTGATGATTTGTGTAAGTATTTCCTAGGTCATGAACGGATTACACGAACCCGCCGTCTATTTAATATTCCGTTAGGGCAACGCATAAGTAAGGTAGTATGAAGACTATTACAAGGCCCCTAAGAGTATATTAAATGCGTGTGAAATATCTTAAGAGGGATCAACCATATAAGGGGGTAAGGTAGTATGAAGACTGTTACCCGATGGTATCCTTTCTACGCACTCGCGTTTCCCTAGACGTGTCTACAGCGATACAGACAAAAGCTGGTTTTCTAAAGCCTAACGCGCACATTCATCAACAAGAAGCAACAGTAATAGGATCTACAATCCGACTTTCATGCAATCATAAGCAAATACAAAGGAGGGTTTAGCCTCGCATGTTATAATGAAAGCAAGAAGATAAATCAATCACACAACACATAGACATATTGAATGATTAATGATAAATAACCTTACTTGAATTAAAACATGGATCCAAGGTAGTACAATAGGGTTTTGAGGCCCTAAAAACTTTTGAAGCTGCGTACAAAGGCTAGGGTTCGTCTCCCTAAAGTTATACAAAGTTACACACTTAAAACCCTAAAATCGGTTTTGTATATATAGAGATATCGCTGCGACGGCGTCGCTTTGTACTCCTGACGCCGTCGCCACGTAGATGGTTCTAGATCCACTTTAAGTCGGCCACGTCCTGACGTCGTCGCTGAATCTCTGACGCCATCACCATGAATGTCATGACGCCGTCGCTTTATGGTTGCGACGCCGTCTCCAGGCTCTGAATGAATAATTCTTCATGGTTCTTGGTGTAGAGTCGTAGTCTTGTCCGTTTCTTCTCCAAATGAGCCCAAGTCACGTGTATTTCCTCTAAATGTCATCCAAGTGCTAAAAACCTGAAAACAAACGATTAAGCACATAATCTGGGCATATTTGCATGATTTAAGGGGTTAAATGACCCTAAAATAGTGTATAAAATGACACCTCATCAAATACCCCTACACTTGTGATTTGTTTGTTCTCAAGAAAATGGGCTTTTCTACCTGGATAATAGCAGTATTAAGGTCATTTAACCTACTCTTTAAAAGTATTTTACAACACAACCTTCTAGACCTCATAATTAAAAGCTAGGAAAGTTTATACTAGCACCTCACATAAGTGTTTGGGATTCTCTCTTTCTCTCGAGTGTATAATAAATTATAACATAATAGAGAAACGGAAAATCAACACTCATTACCTGTCATAGCATATAAATTACCATATGCTTTGTAAAGGATCAAACCTCCACCGATAGGGCAAAGCTGATTTATTTCATAATCTAGAGGTCTTTCAAAGGGTTGTGGGGTGTAGGTGTAAGATAACATCAATGGAAACAAAAACAGATGAGACACATTTGGGTGGTGAATTTGGAGTGGAAGGGTTAATAATTATTTATAAAAATACACGTTAGTTTGGTTGCTAAACCAAAGACTCAAACAAAATATACAAACTCTACAAAACTCTACATCAATATCTTTCTTTCTCTTTTCTTGACTCTAATATAAACATAGACATAAGCAAATGGCAGCCCATACATTTTTACTCTTTTTTATATACATTTTTTTCGTACGTTTTTACCTTGCCATTGCTTAAACATACATACAACATGGGGGTTTATAGATACACCCCTACCCTTGAACTTTTACATACTCGATTATTTACAATCTAACTAATGACCCGATTTGAGTTGGATCAAAATAACATGGAGCTTATTGAGCTCTCATCGGGAGTTTAAATACTTCTTCCCCATTATACATAAGATCGATAATACTACCATGAATCCCAATCGTCCTAAAACAGTATTTACAAGGATAAGGACTTAGCAACTGTGTACTCAAATAATTAACTTGGGTTAAACAATAATGTAAATATATGGTGAGTACATTACATGGTAGGTAAGCGTTTGGTGTAACAATTGATTTAAGGGTGACAATGCTCTTCATTAATAGTCTGGCTTAACCAGAAAATTATGAAAACCGTAAAAAAGGATAGGCTCAGATGGTTGTACTAGGGGTATCCTACACTAAAAATAAGTGCATGGCATGGGTGTGGGATAGTTATATGATCGATGTGACCATCATAACAATTACAGGTTTAAAACATGGGTTAATCCTAGTGCCTCTTATCTAGCAAATCCTAATACTTACTTTGCGGTCTCGGGATGCATCACAAAAACCAGTTCTAGAATTTAATATACTACCGGTACACTCATATAATTTAATACCGATACCAATGCTCCAGAAAATGCGACTAAGACCATATGTACACATCCGTAATGACAGAATAGACACATTGATGCATTCAAACATTAAAATCAAGAAAGCCTATAGGTATAAACTATCTTGTGAATTCAAGAATGGATAGCCGAATTTATAAGATCTAAAGGCGAACCTTCACATTTTTGGGGGGAATTTTGAGGGTTTTTGTGCTTTTTTCATACACATTCCTATCCATATCGCTATTAATACTTGGTTTTCGTCGCATATGTGTCATAAATTTTTTTAATTTGGCGTCAAAATTACCTTTTTATGCTATGTTTTGATTATTACCATCATTTCTTAAGGAACAGCAAATGGAAATAATAGGGTATAGTTTCTATGGCTTATTTTCCAAAACTTAAGTTGATACTTTGTCCCAAATGTTCTATAGAAATCCGTAAAAGAAATAAAGGGAAAAGAAATAGTAAAAGAAACTAGTGCATCTATGGGATTGTCAATAATGGAGAAGAAACATGCGATAACTGGTTAAATCATCCTCCAAGAGTCGTCTAATGAAAACATCCTAAGATCTTCCAAGCTTCTTCTTGTCAAATATAACCTGTAATCAAAGACAAAGACAACTATACCAAGCATAAAATCGGCGGGATAGATAAATATACAATGAGAGTTTAGGGTTTCGACTCTATGAAAGCAGTAAAGATAGGATGAGAGTAATGATATAATTATAGGTTTTCTGCAGGTTTACAAAAGAATTACAAATTTTAAATATTGCACATTTTATTTTTCAGAAATACTTGAAAATTTTTGAATTTTTACATAGCTGGAGACGCGACGCCGTCAGGATAAATCCTGACGCCGTCTCCAGCGTCTGTGAAAATTTCTTCTTCGTTTTTAATGAGAAATTTCCTGCACGCAATTTTATTAGTCAAATCTGAAGAAAGCACTGCATAAAAACCTAGAATTAATCATAACAATCATATGACTCGAAACTGACGCGAATTAATCTAAACAATTTATTTTAAATGTTTGAATTGGGTTCTAAAAACCGGATATTTCCCCTACACTTATTTTGTTGCAAAATACCTTTGATTGCAAATAAGACGAAGTTATAAACAAACAAAGCATGATTACAAATAATTCAAACATAATAAAACAAACAATAAAGAATTAAAACACAAGACACTCCTAAATGCGGGAAAGATAAATATTGGGTTGCCTCTCTGTTAATCCCAATGAATAGATTTTTAACTCCTTAGCTTGTAAGGTTTAGTACCCTTGGATAAATCTAAAAATACTAAGAATGAAACTTTGATTTGAATGATATAAACTATGCGAAAACTAGTATATATCACTAAGAAGTATTCTCAATGAAACAGTAAAATATGTTTTGACACAAAGATATAATCAAAACAACAAGCTTCAATATATATTAATACGATCACTGTGACTTAGTGATAGGGTTTACAACCTTGAAGCTATTAACTCTATGGAAAACTGAGATGGAAAACTTATGTCTAACTTCACGACCTAGGATCTCCTTTTATAGACTAAGGAGACCTTTACAAGATAACTACAAATCTTTTGAGATCTTCTATAATTCTAAACATATACATATCTTTCTATAGAATATAGAATATACACCATAAATAACTCCATGCATATCATGTTACGCGTCTTTATCTTCAAAACCTTCAGCAGTATTAAGTTCTTCACTAACAGTACAAACTAACACTAGCAGTACTAATTCAGTTAGTACTGTTAGTTCTATTCTGAGCAGCACTAATCTTTGAAGATTTATTCCCAACAATCCTCCCCTAAACTTGTGATTTACCTTCAAATCGCAAGGTTCTTCTGATGTACTTTGCTGAGGATGCTTCCAAACACTTTAGTTCCTTGGCCTGTTTGCTATATTGTAGATCTTTGTCAAAAGCTCTTCTGCCATCTCAGAATGTTGATCGACTCTTAACTTGTTAACTAGCATCAGAGTTGCAAGTCCTTTTGTGAGTGGATAGTTCTTTTCAACCAGCATGAATATATCTGTAGGATCCCTTTAACACATACACTTCATATCATACATGGATCTAGATCAAGAAATATAGAAAGAGAGATGATTTCTAGAGAGAGAAACTAGTGAGAGAGTTGAGAGAGAATTAGAGATATTATTTAGAAATGAAAGAGTTATATATATTTCTTTTCCAAGTGGAAAAGATATATATATACCCTGACACATTAAGTGACGTTCGGGATATTTGACTAGGACCCGGGCTCGGGTTTTGCTTGGGATTAAACCAGAAACATATACAATATTAGATTAACTATCGAGCCCGATTCCCGATACATTCCTATTACAACGTTTAACTAATTAATTGACCGAGACTTAATTACATAATGAACGAACTTCATGTTCGACTCAATATTTTGAGGCTAACAATCTCCCCCGAAGTGAGTTCATTGATGACACCCCTTCATGAGATCAATGAGATTGCTTTTGTTGTTAAGCTCATGTGGTCTTGGTCTTTCTCTTTGTTATTTGTTGTAGGCTTGTTCCTCCATGCTTTGTGATCTTGTCTTTGAGCCTTTGACATTGTCTTTAACGTCTATGCCATCTTGCGATCTTGAGTCTTTGACAACTTTTCTCATATTGCTGCTCATCTAGAAAGCTTCGTATCAGAGTTGCGGAAGTCTTTTGTCTTTAAATCTGAGCTTTCATGATAGATTGTCATTGTAGATTTGAGCATGAACATGTGGTAATGAATCGACTTTGGTTGATTGGGATACTGTCACACCGTTTTACCTGCAGGTTTACGTTAGTGATAATCAAGAAAATTGATTTGAAAATCAATCGAAGTATACTTGTAAAGCATTTTTGTAACACATCGGAGTTTTATGATTTCTATCAAAATTCTTCAACGTCAAATTCATTTACTAGACTAAATTGATATCCAGTTGTCACAAGTTTGATTCATATAGAATCTCGCAAGTCACCTACCGAGAGCTTGTTTGAGGTTGACTCAAGTAGGATTTCCATCTTCATTGTGAATACTTATAGTATCACTTGGATGTTTTGGCAAATATCATAAGGATATTGCGTAAGACTCTTGTTAACAGCTTGTGAACTTGATGATGTTTAACAAGTGTTTGAAATGGAATGTGTCCTAACGAGATTTTTATTGATCTCTTGGCTCTAGACTCGATTAGTGCGTTTTGGTTTTAGTACTCGGAGGCTGGAGCAGATTGCCACCTATTCAATATCAACGATCTCGGAGTGAGATGTCAATAGATAACGTGTGTATCTCCGTGACAAATGAGAAATTTATCGTGAGAGAAAACCGAATGGATGGGAGGGTTGTGCATTGGCATATTAGGTCCAGTTGTCATTTTAAATCCAGCAATCCTTATTGCTGATTCTGATAGATTTGTATTGGACCCAGTTTCATGCCTTAGTGGTGGAGGGCCTTTCTTTGTTTAGACCCATTTATCTCATACATTTATTTTTCATTCTTCAAACGCCTTCAATGCTTACCAAGACGTCATTACTAACACCTTGTTGTGATTGTTCCAGTGTTAGCTCAAGCTTAGTCGGCATTATTCCCTATATTCATTCATCCGCCATCATACCTAAGGATGCTATTTCTAACTTTGGGATTATCTTAGGTAGATCATACGTTCTGGTTGGATCATAGGATTGATTTCTATAACCTAAAACCTTATGACCTCAGGATTCATCGTGAATTTAGCTGTTGTTGGGTATAAGATCAAACATAAAACTTTTCTTACTGTTCGCACATAGAGTCGATAGTCATATTTTAAATCAATATTTTATAAAAGTGATGATTTCTAGAGAGAGAAACTAGTGAGAGAGTTGAGAGAGAATTAGAGATATTATTTAGAAATGAAAGAGTTATATATATTTCTTTTCCAAGTGGAAAAGATATATATATATATATATATATATATATATACCCCGACACATTAAGTGACGTTCGGGATATTTGACTAGGACCCGGGCTCGGGTTTTGCTTGGGATTAAACCCAAAACATATACAATATTAGATTAACTATCGAGCCCGATTCCCAATACTTTCCTATTACAACGTTTAACTAATTGATTGACCGAGACTTAAATACATAATGAACGAACTTCATGTTCGACTCAATATTTTGAGGCTAACAATATCTTGTCCTTTCTTTGTAGATACATGATGAATAGCACATGTATCATATAACCACCAATTCAAAGGATCATGCATATATTTCTGAAGTTCTAAGAAATTTTTTGCATCTGGTTCAAATAACATATTTAGTTCAACCCATAATTCTATCTCTTTATCTTCTGTAAGTCCTGATGAGTTGTATCTTTCTTGAACTAAGCTCCATAATTTGTCCAGATCATCCCTGTTGGGAATTATACTTTGAGTTGATTATGACAAAACATATTAAAGGTGGAGGACCTACAAGACAAAGTTGGAATAACATTAATGCTGATTGAAGATTAGTCAAACAGTATTTAATGCTCAGCTAAAAGATAAAGATCAACATTAATTTGATGAAGATTATCAAATAGTATTTAATGCTTGATTTATAGTTTCCTAATTTTATTTTGATCTTATTTGTCTTGTAAAACCCTAACCATTCTAGATATAAAGAGGGGAAGGCGTCTAGTATTGGATCATTTCATAGTTAGGTCTCTCCTCATGAAGTCTAAACGTATAGAAAGCGTGTGTAGTGGTTAGTAGTTAGTTTCTTTATTAATGTCTAATAAAGAAAACCTTATTAGTAACATGATTGTGTTCTTTATATTCCGCTGCGTGTTACAATCATTGTTATCAAGGAATCTTTATTTCTTCATCTTTATCTCTTTTTGACCAAATCTTTATTTTCTTCTACATCTTGTAGAATTCCACAATGACGACTTTGGTCCTTTTGTTTCCATCATATTTCATTCGTGTTTTGTCTTATCAACTCAAATATAATTCCCAACAATCTTCCATAGTGAATAATGACAAAACCAAATATGCACGAACTTCCCCTGAAAGATACATATACGAATGAAAATTCCCCTTACGCTACAAGGATCTACAAGTTGCAAATCCATCAAATATTCTTCCCCTTTTTGTCATCATTAATCGGGGACTAAACTATGCAGACTTTGTTCTTCACAACCACGTACCAATATTTCACTTCTTATCCAAGCATTCTATCTCTTTCAAATTCACTCCACAGTTGAGCACAAATAGAAAAATGAACTTGGTAGTAGACACTCATCTAGCAGTAGTATAATGACTAGTAGTAGCAAAGGCCTTCACCTCGATGTAGATGTAAATGGTTAAACATTTTAACATTAGCTTCCCTGTAACACCATATGTTAACCAGTTCTGGAATCTTCAATTCTGTAGCTCTTATCGTAATTAATTACTGATGAAGAAAATTAAGTATAACGAACTTGATGCTCAAGTAGGACAACCTAAACTTGTGTCTTATATCTTGTTTATCCACGCGACGTCGAACTCATACCAAAACCAAAATATAAGTAGATCACAATCTCTTGACAAAATCCTCATCTATGAGACACATATCTAAAGTGATAGCAAATGTGAGCATTGAGCACCATAAGAAAAATTACACACCTTTGCTAGATTCGTCACAACGTTATAAGCACGAACAAGTTACCTCCTCCTAAAAGGTATGATAAAACACAAACCCAAATAATTCCACTTCAACTTCAAATAGGTCATAAACAACCTTCTTCGTAACCAGTTCGAACAAATAATCCAAAATATGAGCCTTTGAAACTTTTAGGAACATTTAAACCAAAAAACTTCTAGAACAAAACCTTCGACACATCTTTTCTTCATAAAGTCGACACCAACAAAAACCTTGAACAATCCTAGATATAGAGAGCCACGAGGCTCTGATACCAATTGTGGAGATCTTTATGACCCCTTAGATAGTTATTAAGACTCATCTAGGATATAGTAACAATGATTAATAAACTTGCACAGCGGAATAATAAAACAGAAATCAAAGTTACTTCAAGGTTTTCTTTATTCATTATATCCCCAAGATCAAATGATCCTTGAGGCTAAACTAACTAATACATAGATGTTTATAACACATCTACTAACTATCTAACTATGCTAACTAACTAAACGTGTACACACACACATTTTGTTTTAGTCGACTCTCATTGAGAACACATATTTTTCTGGATACTAAAACAATATGCATAGACTTCCTTTTATAGCATAAGAAGTCAAGGCTTTACATGGAAACTATTTAAAAGATATTAATGAGTTTGACCAAATCATTATCTCTTCATCTTTATCTCTTTTTGACCAAATCTTTCATTTTCTTCTACATCTGTACAATCCACAAGACGACTTTGGTCCCTCTGTTTCCATCTTGTTTTCATTCGTGTTTTTGTCTTATCAACTAAATATATTTCCTACAATCTTACCCGAGTACTGATAATGACAAAACCAAATAAGCAAAAACGGGCTTGTCCTTAAGAGAATCTAATCTCTTATATTTTAATTGCAGATATCCACATAAGCTTACAGATAACAAAGTGAATTGTTAATACTGGATGTTCCAGGCACATGACTGAAAACAAGGCCTACCTTGCTGAATATCAAGATTTTAATGGTGGCCCTGTTGCTTTTGGAGGAAGTAAAGGTTACATAACTGGTAAAGGTAAAATAAAAACAAGAAAGTTAGATTTTGAGGATGTGTGCTTTGTGAAAGAACTTCAGCATTTTAATCTCTTTTCTGTGTCATAGATTTGTGACAAGAAGAACAAAGTTCTTTTCACTGACTCTGAATGTCTTGTTTTGTCTCATGAATTTAAGTTACTTGATGCAAATCAAGTCTTACTTAGAATCCCTAGACAAAACAATATGTACAGTTTCAATTTAGAGAACATTGTTCCTTCTGGAGGTTTAGCTTTGTTTGATTGCAAAACCACATTTATGAATCTACAAATGGGATAGGAGGTTCGGGTCATGGTTAACTTTAAAAACCTAAACAAACTTGTGAAGGGAAACCTTGTACGAGGTTTACCTTCAAAGATTTTTCAAAATTGACCACACTTGTTGTGTGCTTGTCAAAAAGAAAGCAACACAAGGCTCTTGTAGGCAAAACAGTGAGCTCTATTTGTTAGCCCTTACAAGCTTTCTGCATAGGGATTTTGTTTGGACCAACATCTGTAATGAGTTTGACCAAATCTTTAATCTCTTCAAAATTTATCTCGTTTTCACAAATCTTTATTTTTCTGCTACATCTTGTAAATCCCCACATGACGACTTTGGTCCTTTTGTTTCCATCTTGTTTCATTCGTGTTTTGTCTTATCAACTCAAATATAATTCCCAACAATCTTCCCCTAGTTGATAATGACAAAACCAAATAAGCATGAACTTCCCCTGAAGTTAATATACGAATGAAAACTTCCCCTTAAGCTACCAAGGATCTACAAGTTGCAAATCATCAAATCTTCTTCCCCTTTTTGTCATCATCAAATCGGGGACTAAAGTATGCAACTTCGATCTTCACAACCACAAACCAATATTACACTTCTAATCCAAGCCTTCTATCTCCTCAAATTACCCACCATTAAGCACAATAAGAAAAATGAACTTGAGTAGTAGACACTCACACTAGCAGTAGTAATAATGACTAGTAGTAGCAAAAACCTTCACCTCGATGTAGCATGTAAATGGTTAAACATTTTAACATTAAGCTTCCCCTAAAACCCATATGTTAACCATTTCTTGAATCTTCAATTTTGTAGGCTCTATGTAATAATTACTGATGAAGAAAATTAAGTATAACGAACTTGATGCTCAAGTAGAACAACCTAAACTTATGTCTTATATCTTGTTTATCTACGCGACATCGAACTCATACCAAGACCAAAATATAAGTATAAAGGATTCAAAATCTCTAAGCAAAATCCTCATCTATGAGACACATATCTAAAGTGATAGAAAATGTGAGCATTGAGCACCATAAGAAAAATCACACACCTTTGCTAGATTCGTCAAGTCTTCGTCACAACGTTATAAGCACGAACAAGTTACCTCCTCCTAAAAGGTATGATAAAACACAAACCTAAATAATTCCACTTCAACTTCAAATAGGTCATAAACAACCTTCTTCGTAACCAATTCAAACAAATAATCCAAAATACGAGCCTTTGAAACATTTAAACCAAAAACCTTCCAGAACAAAAAACTTCGACACATCTTTTCTTCATAAAGTCGACACCAACAAAAACATTGAACAATCCTAGATATCGAGAGCCACGAGGCTCTGATACCAATTGTGGAGATCTTTATGACCCCTTAGATCGTTATTAAGACTCATCTAGGATATAGTAACAATGATTAATAAACTTGCACATCGGAATAATAAAACAGAAATCAGAGTTACTTCAAGGTTTTCTTTATTCATTATATCCCCAAGATCAAATGATCCTTGAGGCTAAACTAACTAATACATAGATGTTTATAACACATCTACTAACTATCTAACTATGCTAACTAACTAAATGTGTACACACACATGTTTTGTTTTAGTCGACTCTCATTGAGAACATACACTTTTCTGGATACTAAAACAATATGCCTAGACCTCCTTTTATAGCATAAGGAGTCAAGGCTTTACATGGAAACTATTTAAAAGATATTAATAAGTTTGACCAAATCTTTATCTCTTCATCTTTATCTCTTTTTGACCAAATCTTTATTTTCTTCTACATCTTGTAGAATCCCACAATGACGACTTTGGTCCTTTTGTTTCCATCTTGTTTCATTCGTGTTTTGTCTTATCAACTCAAATATAATTCCCAACAATCTTCCCCTAGTTGATAATGACAAAACCAAATAAGCACGAACTTCCCCTGAAGTTAATATACGAATGAAAACTTCCCCTTAAGCTACCAAGGATCTACAAGTTGCAAATCATCAAATCTTCTTCCCCTTTTTGTCATCATCAAATCGGGGACTAAAGTATGCAACTTCGATCTTCACAACCACGAACCAATATTACACTTCTAATCCAAGCCTTCTATCTCCTCAAATTACCCACCATTAAGCACAATAAGAAAAATGAACTTGAGTAGTAGACACTCACACTAGCAGTAGTAATAATGACTAGTAGTAGCAAAAACCTTCACCTCGATGTAGCATGTAAATGGTTAAACATTTTAACATTAAGCTTCCCCTGAAACCCATATGTTAACCATTTCTTGAATCTTCAATTCTGTAGGCTCTATGTAATAATTATTAATGAAGAAAATTAAGTATAACGAACTTGATGCTCAAGTAGAACAACCTAAACTTGTGTCTTATATCTTGTTTATCCACGCGACGTCGAACTCATACCAAGACCAAAATATAAGTAGATCACAATCTCTTGACAAAATCCTCTCTTATGAGAAATATATCTAAAGTGATAGCAAATGTGAGCATTGAGCACCATAAGAAAAATCACACACCTTTGCTAGATTCGTCAAGTCTCCGTCATAACGTTATAAGCACAAACAAGTTACCTCCTCCTAAAAGGTATGATAAAACACAAACCCAAATAATTCCACTTTAACTTCAAGTAGGTCATAAACAACCTTCTTCGTAACCAATTGGAACAAATAATCCAAATACGAGCCTTTGAAACTTTTAGGAACATTTAAACCAAAAACCTTCCAGAACAGAAACTTCGACACATCTTTTCTTCATAAAGTCGACACCAACAAAAACCTTGAACAATCCTAGATATCGAGAGCCACGAGGCTTTTCAAAATCTCATTCACCTATGAGAAGACCAATTGATAGAAATACAACAAAAATGTCTTATTTCAATGCTGTAAAGGGAAATTAGGGCACTGTTGTTAAGACCTCAGCAGGTTATAATTAGAGAAGACCAAGACCAAGACCAAGACCAAACTCCAATTATAATAGTGGATCCAATTTTGTTAGAACTGTAAATGTTAAAGGACCACAAGGCAGACCCTCCAAGCCTGAAAAGGCTTGGGTCCCTAAGAGAAACTAATTTCTCCTTTTCATGTGCAGGATCATCTACTTAGGAACATGGAGGACATAGAA
>BQNB010054607.1:0-39470 GCA_026074375.1 Tanacetum coccineum
ATGAAAAAGGATATAGCTAAATATGTTAGTAAGTGTTTGACTTGTCTGAAGGTTAAGGGTGAGCATCAAAGGCAATCTGGCCAGCTCCAGCAACCTGAGATTCCCGTATGGAAATGGGAAGGGATAGCTATGAATTTTGAGACTAAGTTGCCTAAGACTAGTAGTGGGCATGACATAATCTGGGTCATTGTGGACCGATTGACTAAGTCTGCTCATTTTATTTGAATGAGATAGTTGCTAGACATGGTGTGCCGATCTCGATTATATCAGATCGTGATAGTCGTTTCACATCAAGGTTTTAGCAGTCAATGCAAGAGGCATTAGGGACTCGTTTAGACATGAGTACGGCTTATCACCCTTAGACCGATGGTTAGAGTGAGCGTACTATTCAGACTTTGGAAGACATGCTTAGAGCGTGCGTCCTAGACTTCAGAGGACGTTAGGATGTTCATCTTTCATTGATTGAGTTTTTGTATAACAATAGTTATCATTCTAGAGTGAGATGTGCTCTGTTTGAGGCATTGTATGGTAGAAAGTGTCGTTCGCCGATTATGTGGGCTGAGGTGGGAGAAGGTCAGTTGATAGGACCTGAGTTAGTGTAAGAGACTATTGAGAAGATCTCGCAGATTAAGGATAGACTTAAGGCTGCGCGTGATCGTTAGAAAATTTATGCTGGTAAGAGAAGGAAGCCTCTAGAGTTTAGTGTAGGTGACTATGTCTTGCTCAAAGTGTCACCTTGAAAAGGTGTAGTACCCTTTGGGAAGAAATGGAAGTTAGCACCTAGGTTTGTTGGTCCGTTTGAGATTGTTGAGAAGGTAGGCCCTGTGGCCTATCGGTTAGAATTGCCTGAGGAGTTGAATGGTGTTCATGACACGTTCCATGTATCGAACCTTAAGAAGTGTTTGGCTGATCCAACACTACAAGTGCCTTTGGATGAGATTCGAGTTGATGCTAAGTTAAATTTTGTGGAAGAGCCTGTGGAAATTTTAGAAAGAGAGTTTAAGAAGTTGAAGCATAGTAGGATTGCCATCGTCAAGGTTCGGTGGAATTCGAAACGTGGCCCTGAATTCACGTGGGAACGTGAGGATCAGATAAAATTGAAGTACCCACATTTGTTTAGTAATATTAGTAGTTAAATTTAGGGGACAACATTCTTTTAAGCGGGGTAGAATGTAACCTTTTCCCCTTTTGGTGTTTTGAATATTTCATTTATAATCCTTTGACTATTTGACTTTTGTCAGTATATTCAGATTTTGTACCATGTTGACGGTGATGATTTATATGAGAATTGTGATGAATTGTGGTTTATGATGATTAATAATTCCTTTTTAGAAGGTATTATTGTATTATTTTTATTCCGGGTGGTTTGACCCGTGAATTTTAAGAAATGCCAAAAAACGAGTCTGACATGTCCGTTAATGTCCAAATGAGTTTTGAAGGGTTTAAAGTGAAAATATGTCGAGTGAATACTCTAGGTTAATGTAAAAGTATTTTTAAGGCGATAAAAGGCTAATTAACTTTGGGGTATAATTTTTTAGGTTGAGTTTACTGTGTACTTTAGTGATCCGACACGTAAGAAAAGATCCAGACCCCTTGGATCCCATGGCCGGTTCTAGTCTCTTAGGAGACATCAAGGCAAAGTTTTAGGAAGTGTGTCCATGGATGGTACACATAAAAAGATCCTTATCCTCCTTTGAATAACACATAGTTCATTTTTCACAAAAAAATATCTCCTCTTTCTCTCCCTTGTTGGTTCGTCCGAACACCAAACACACACAAACAAATAGTTTTTCAACTTTGATCAAAAAACATGAAGATTGGTGATATTTTGGGTAGATTCTAGTGCTCGGGTATTCATTTAAACACAAAGTTGGGTTGTCCGGTTCGTGTCAAATATATCTTTTGAAGATTTTCTTGTAAGTTTTCAAATTTAAGTTTCGTTCATCCTTTTGGATTTATATTGATGCATAGATGTTAGTTGTGCAAGTTGATCGTCGTGAAAATCGATTTTTGGAAGCGAAATAAATAAAAAGAGGGTGTTTGGTTCGTTGGGTTTAAAAAGGAAAATAAGGGTTTTTTGTAGTTTTGATGTTGTGGTCGTGATGGTTGAATAATATATGTTGCTAGATAGCTTATTTTTTGTAATAGCTTGAATAAACTCTATTTAATCTTTTTTTAAAGCCGATTTTTGGCTTATTGTGGGCTTATTTGCATTATTTTCCCAAAAATCACTAGGAAAGTGATTTTGATTATTTTTTGTATATGGCGTATGATGGGATTATTTTTGTGGTTTATGGTAGTGGTTAAAAAACAAATGCGGTACGTTGTTTATTAGCTTTTTTAAGCTTAATATAGTATTTTGGAGTGTATGGACTCAGGTCCAAATTAGTTCTACTTTTAAGTAGTGGCTAATGTGGAGGGGCTTATTTTGGTTCCGGATTATTTTTACTTATGGTATAAGCGATGTGTGTAAATGACATGGTTTTCGGACTTGGATCGTTATTTTGGACTTGGTTAAATATCTTAATGGACCCTTAGGGGCCTAAAGCCAATAAGCGATATTTGGTCGTTATAAGAATTTTGACGGACTTTTAAAAGTGAAAATGTATTTGCGAAGTGATATTGAACGATATTTTAGGAAAAACGTTTTAGTAACCGTTAAAGATTGAGATTTTGGAATTTTGTCGAAAAATGTTGAATTTGTGAAAAGTGTTGAAAATAAGGTTTTGAAACCTTGGAAATTGTTGTTGAACGTACGAGTCATGTCAAAATTTTGTAAAAAGTTTATACTTAGAAAATTTTACTTAAGAACATAATTTTTTATTTTTTTTTATAAAAAATATATTTTATTATTTTAATTATTTTTATAAATTCACTAAAAGACAAAAAATATAATTTTTCTCGAAACTTCTCTAATGTGTTTATTATGAGTAAACGTTTCAATTTCAACCATATTATGATTATTTTCGAGGTGGCTAAGGTTACCGAAGGGACTTATCGAGATATATTTATAATTAATTATTATAAATATTTACTTATATTATTATATATTTTTTTAAATAGCATAAGTATGTACCGTTGAGATATCAGATTGATATGATTGTTGGGATAAGTCGTCAACCATCACACCACTAAATTGTTTTGGGTAATTATACCACGCGTCTAAACTCTATGCATCAAACGTGAAGATTGTTTTGGAAATGGATGATTAAATTGGGACATTAACTGGACTAGGTCGTTAGCGGGCGTCGTTGCATTTGCTTGTGTGATTGAGATTTGGTTGCTAAAGACTTGCTTGAGGTGAGTTCTCGTAGCCCTATTTTTACTGTTTTTCCGTTGGGGGAAAATGATACTCAAATGTGTTTTGAAATGTTTTGAATTGAACTGTACGAAATGTGGTTTTGTTTTTGGGACAAGTTATGTGCTTATGACTGCATTGAATATTTATATGCTGATTATTGGATCGGAGGGGTACGCCTACCCAGTATTTGTATGTTGTTTGGATCGGAATGGGTACGCCTACCCAGTATTTGTGTGATTATTGGAGCGGATGGGTACGCCTACCTTGGTTTGTGTGTGGTCCTGCCTTAATTTTAGTGAAGGACTAACGGTGTAACAGATTTAATGGGATTATGGTTGGGCTTTTGGTTTAGGCCTGTTGACTTGGGCTGGAATGAATTAGATTGGACTTGGATTTTTATTAAGGATTTAGGCTTATATTATGGGCTTTTATTTTGTATAATTCAATATTTAATGGGTTGACCCAACCCATTAAATGGGTGCGGGTTGGCCCATTTAAGATGAACACGTCTTCGGCTTTGACTTTTTACGCTCTTTCCAATCTTATGCTTGGTTTTGTCCGGTTTTGGCCTTGTCTTTATCCTTTTCAAAATATCCGTTACCTGCACAATATAAATCAAAAAACACACAAATACAATGCATTTTTGATTTATTTTGGTCATTTTAGGCTCGTTTTATTAGGTAAAAGGTATGTGTAATTAGGCACATACCATAAAGCAATGGTGATCTTGTTAAACCCTGGCTCATAGAGACTTTACCCACTTACCGCTTAATGGTAATTTATAGACTAGTAGTCCACTTGTCCAACTATCTAATGGAATCAGAACGTTACTTGTTGAATTATCTAGGTCACCTGCTAGTCAACACGATCAATAAACCATTAACAATATCTAATTAACTAGTTGTAGAAGGACAATATTTATGTAACTATAATTCTAGATGTATAAATCACTGTATGGAGAGCTATCCTGGACTCTAGATCTACTTGGTCCGCTTCACTAGATCCAATTGAATGATAGGTCGCATACAAAAGCGCGTAAACAAGTATAAATTGATAAACATAAACAAGCACTCAACGATAAATCAAGAAATCGAGATAAAAAATACCAAACATTCAGATCTTCATAATAATGGCTAATACCCGAAGGTATTAGCCTTCAAACGTCATAATAAATACAAGAGTAATTATTTAGCAAAGTAACTAATAGTTAACGAAATGTTACCAAAAAAAACTAAATGATTACTAAAGTATATGGAATTACACGTTGTATTCTATGAAATTAAATATGTTGCTCGACCTCTTCTGCTCTTTTTCTTCTCTGAAAATCAACTTTTGTGGTTTAGGTATCGAGAATATGATTTAGCACACTTAAAACTCGTTTTTGAGTTTTGTATTTATAGGGTCTGGAAGTCAGTTAGATATGGCGTATCCAAGAGTTGGATATGTCTACTTATGGATTTTCTGGAGTGGTGACCAGCTGATATCTTCCAGAATATTATATTGATTCCATATCTTGAATACGGCGTATTGAGTCCTTTAGATACGGCATATTGATCTTTATTCTTGAGTGGTCTTTGGTAAGTGCAGGCACGGATACGCCGTATCTTCTTTGATGGATACGGCGTATTGGTCTTTAGAATAGTAATCTTCAAAATATCTTCATTTAAGCTCCAGAATGCGCGCCTTTTGCTAACTTTTACCAATTACTCCATAATTACTGCAATTCTCAAATATAAACGATTAAGTAACAATTCTTTGCAATAACTATACAAAATGGAGTTATAACATGGGTTAATGTTGATATACCAAATATAGACGTTATTTTGATGTCATCCGTTATCTTCCCTTTATTATACAAAATAATGTTTACACAGGATCATGTCTCTTTGCGTGCACATCTTACCAATTCATGTAACATTCAAGTAACTTTGTAAAGTAAAAAAAATTAAAGCAAACTTATGAAGGTAGCTTGGCTTTACTTTTTCATTCATTAAAACTTAAAGACATTACAATAAGAAAATATATAGTTTAGTAGTGCCCCCCCCCCCCCCCGGTGCTTATCTCCAGAATGTCCTATAAATACTGGACTATTCCCCACTATTTTCTCACCTTTTGCACTCATTCTTTCTGATCAAAAACAGCCCACACATCTCATTAAAATCCTTTGATCATTTAATCGTAAAGCTTTATTTCTAAGTGATCCAAACTCAAATCCTCAAGTGCAAGAGAAGAATACTTCCTACCATCAAGTGAAGAAGTATTACCCCTTTGTATGTTGTTGCAATCTTATTGCATCCATATCATAACTTGTAAATCATTTGTAAATCTTGTAAAGTTGTGTAGTTGTTAGATCTTGGTGATCTTTCCTAGTAGTGTTAGTTAGGTGTGATTATAGTAGTGGCTTGGTGAAGTAGTGGTGTGAAGAAAACTAAGATGTGAAGAAGTTGTGTAGTCGTGAAACAAAGTTGTGTAGTGAAGTTGTGGTAGATTAGTTCTAGCTAGATTAGAACTCAACATCTAGCTTAGTGTCAGAAATTAAGATAATCGAAAGTTGTGTAAGGTTTTCTCCGCCATAAGAGAGCTTGTTGACATAGTGAAGAAAACTCTCGAGTTAGGTGCTAGAGGAGTAGAGTAGGGCGAAGAGGTGCTTCATTGCTGAACCACTATAAATCCTCGTGTTGTGGTTTGATTGTTCTTACTCTTATCTTTTGTCTTACATTATTTTCTCATACTATCCTATTAATTGTTTAGATAAGTATATTGTTCATATTATGCAAGTGTTGAATTAACATAAAGTTGAATCTAGAATTTTTACAAACACTTTAAAACCTTAAATTAAAAAGCGGAAAACTATTCAACCCCCCTTCTAGTTTTCCATAAATTGCTACTATTAGGAACTTGACTTTGCCAGGGACTTCCGGGAAAGGTCCGGCTATGTCAATCCCCCATTTGTAAAATGGTCATGGAGATGTGATGGGGGTCAAGTTCTGCTGCGGGTTCCTTGGCACAGGGCGGTAAACCTGGTAGCTATTGCATTCCCTTATCAATTTCATTGCGTCTGCGTGCATAGTTGGCCAGTAATAACCTAATCTTAGAGCTTTCGCCACCACAGATCTTGGACCGGCGTGCATGCTGCATGACCCCTCATGGATTTCTCTCAAAACATAGTTTGCTTGTAGCGGCCCAACATAACATAGCCATGGTCCGAGGAAAGACTTCTTGTACAAGATTCCATTTGTCACGGCATATCTACCTGCCTTGCGGCGTATGGCTCTTGCCTTCCTCTTTTCTTCTGGAAGAATTTCTTCCATGAGGTACTCATGGATTGGAGTCATCCATGTGCATCCTTCTTCTTCTTCTACCGCTAGCACTTCCTTTTCATTTATTGATTTTTCTTTGAGTTGTTCTACAAGTACTTGTTTGCTTGGGTGGACAAAACAAGTGGATGCCATCTTGCTTAGCGCGTCTGCTTTTTTGTTCTCTCCTCTAGGTACTTGTTTGATAGAGAATTCCTTGAAAGTGCTGGTAAGGGCTCTGACCTTCTCCAAGTATTTGATCATTTGTGGTTCTTTTGCTATGTAAGATCCGTTGACTTGATTAGCCATAGCCGTAAATCTACATTTGCTTGAAGATTTTTTACACCCATTTTCTCCGCTATTTGGAGACCGGCTATCAATGCTTTATATTCTACTTCGTTGTTGGTAGCGTCGAACCTGAACCTTAAAGTATATGTGAATTCTGCTCCTTCCGGATTCGTAAGTATTAGACCGGCTCCAAAACCATCTATGCATGATGATCCGTCTGTGAACAATACCCATGAATTCAGAAGTTCTTCTTTATCCTCCATGGGTGTATCCGGGGGGTCATCTTCCGGATGCTCCATAATGAAATCCGCTAGAATTTCTTCCTTGACTGATGTCCTTGGTCTATAATGGATGTCATATTCTCCTAGCTCAAAGCTCCATTTAAGCAGTCTTCTTGTGACCTCCGGATTGACAGTATCTGCTTTATTGGTTGGTCCGTGATTACAATGATTGTGTGTGCCTGGAAATATCTTTTTAGTCGCTTGCAAGCACTTACCAGAGCTAGTATTAGCTTTTCCATTAGTGTGTAATTTATTTCCAAACCTTGTAATGCACGGCTGAAGAAGTAGATGGGTACTTGTTTCCCGTCCCTTTCCATCATTAGGACTGCACTGATGGCTTCCTTTGTTGCCGCCAGATAGATGATTAGTTCCTCTTTTTCTTTTGGTGCGGTTAGCATGGGTAATTCTGCTATTAATTTTTTCATTTGTTCGAATGCCGTTTCTGCCTCCGCAGTCCATTGGAAGTCATTTTTCTTTGTGTATCTCTTTAGAGTTTTGAAGAATGGCAACGATCTTTTTGCTGACTTAGACAGGAATCTGTTTAAGCTTGCTAGCTTCTCATTTAGTCTTTGCACGTCCTTCAAACACTTTGGAGATGGAAAACTAAGGACCGCTTCTACCATATCCGGACATACCTTTAATCCGTCAGCATGCACTTTGTATCCCAGAAATATGCCCTCTCTCACCCCAAAGGTGCATTTTTTAGGATTTAACTTCATGTTTATCTCTCTGAGGGTTTTGAACGTTTTCTCAATGTCTCTAATTATTTCTCGCTCCGTGCGGCTTTTAATGACTAGGTCGTCCACATATACTTCCAGGTTCTGGCCAATTTGTTTATGGAAGGCTTTATCTACCAAACGCTGATAAGTTTCTTCGGCATTTTTTAATCCGAACGGTATTTTTGAGTAACAGAATATTCCTTGGCTTGTAATGAATGTTGTCTTTTCTTCATCTTCCTTTGCCATTTTTCATTTGATGGTATCCTTTGTATGCGTCCAGGAAACATTTGGAAGGATGCCCGCAGATGGATTCTACCTTCCAATCTATTTTCGGTAGCGGATAGCCATCTTTGGGGCATGCTTTATTCAAGTCCTTGAAATCCACACACATTCTCCAGCTGTCGTCATGCTTTTTTACCATCACCGGATTTGATAGCCAACTGTGATAATGGACTTCTTTCATGATACCTGCGTTCACCAGTTTTTCCACCTCTTCATAGATTGCCTTGTTTCTCTCAGATACTTGCCCCTTTTTCTTTTGTCTAACGGGTAGACATCAATCACGAATATTTAGCCTGTGCTCTGCTATGTGACGCGGAACTCCAGTCATATCCGCTGGCTTCCAGGCGAATATATCAAGATTGCGTCTTAGCAGACCGCACAACTCCGTTTGCCCTTCTTCTGTTAAGATAGAGCCTATTGCTATAGTTTGTTCTGGATATTCTGGATGGATTGCTACCTTAATCTTTTCTTCTGTGACTTGGTTGATTACAGGTTGCTGTGTTTCTGGTCCTGAGACCATTGTGCACTCTAGTGGGACAATGATAACATCAAATATTTAATACTTTTTAGTATCAAATTCCCGCATTTATTGCCTTGCTTTATATCATTTTTATATGAATTCGATATTTGTTTCAATTATTCTGTGAATTTAGGAAAATTAAGGCATTAGAACGGAAATGGACGAAACATGTATATATTTACAAGGTATTACGGCGTAAACCTTTTCAAGGTCACGCCGTAACATATTTTCATGCAGTATGCGTCATTTGGGCAACGCTTACGGCGCAACGATACAACTAGTTACGCCGTAACTATATTCGAGGAATGAGATCATGGCCGTAATCACATATTAAAAACAAAGATTTGGATGATCACTTAATTATTATGAAGATTCGGTGTTGACGAGGCTTTACGGCATAACGTCATATATAGTTACATCGTAATCGTTTATTATGGAAAAGATTTCGATGATTGACTAAGGGTTACAGCGCAATGAGATTATTAATTACGTCGTAGCCAAAATATCTCTTAAAAATGGAAAGTCGCGTCAAGAAGGTTACGGCGTAACCGTATATTAAGTTACGCCGTAAAATCACAGGGACTAAAGTTGCGCAGAATGTATAAAGTTTCAATTATATTTACAAGTTGGTCCCTAAATCCAGGGATTAAACTCACCAAGACGTCAAGGTTATATTTTACTATAAATATAGAATGATTTATTCATTCTTGACATCACATTCTGTACGAGTGGTTTTGGCCGAAAAGATAGAATCGGAGATCAGAGCAGCTAGGCTGCTTGCTTGGTTATAGGGCAAACCCTTCGGGGTTTGCCATGGCGTTCGACTAGGGGATCGAGAACATTAATTTCGCACAACTTGTAATTATACTTCAACTTTTTGTGGTCAATTTAATTATATTATTTTGGCTTATTAGATCCATCCATATAATTGTTGATGTTATTTTTATTAGTTATGTTTTATTATTTGTTCTTGGCATTTAATTATTTTAATTATCTTATGATTATTATGTTATGATCTCGTTGTTTTATCGTTTTCTTTATTAATTTATATAGTGCACTTTGAGATCCTTGAACTCCCAGTTAAGTTTTGATATAAGGTTGAGCGCGCACTAAAAGTAAGTAAAAGATATCCTAATCCTTGTGCGCGTAATTGATTACAATAGAGTGACCAATACTCGTAATTGTTCGACAGCGAAGAACCCTTAGCATTAATTCCTGGTTAGGAGAACGAGGTATGAGGAGACCACCTTTTAGAATAAAGCGTACCTTATAAGTTAAAAGAAAATTAAGTGTTTTGTAGCTTTAGCACCGGTTTAATTTTAATTCAGCTTCGGCCCTTACTGTCATAAAGAAGTAAGCTTTTACCTTTGTTCAATCATTCTGGTAGAAGGCGCGACCAGCATTCGAGTCGCGGTTGGGTTAATATTTAACCATATGAGGAATTTTAAGATTGCGACAAGACATTGCACTAGATATCATAGTAATTAATTACGTTCTTCCTTTCTAGTTGTTCACCACTATACCAATTCCCTTTTCGACCAACTAGGCTTACCACCAAAACAACTCCATAATAATCTATATTCAAACATGATTTCTTTTCTGCTTTCTTAGGTAGATTAATAAAATCAATTAGACGATTAGAGACACAAACCGTTCTTTGAGTCGACACCCGTACTTACCAATCACTACACTATACACGATAGGGTACACTGCTCTGTAGTGCGTAGGAATAGTTAAAGTAGTTAGGGTTTTATAAATGTAAAACCTGACGTAGTTTTATTTAAAAGAAATTACGCATCAAGTTTTTGGCGCCGCTGCCGGGTAACGGTTTTTGTTGTTTTTGATTGTTTGATTGATATGTTTGTGCTTGTTTGTGTGCTTGAACCTTCTGTTCTTCTCCCTTTTCTGAGTGTTTGCATGATTGATTGACTGTTGTTATGGCGTAACCAGTAATTTGTTTATGGCGTAACGTGTGTGAAATACAAATAAAAAATACCGTTCAAACTTGGATATGGTGTAGCTTGGTAGTGCTTGTTACGGCATATTTGGGTCTGAAACACCAAAAATAGTTTGGGCATTGCTTGAACCTTAAAATTTTATTCCTGAGTCAAGTGATTGCCATTAATGTATGCTCCTCTGTTTGCTCAGTTTTATTACACATATAATGCACGGGTTTGTTAGTGTGCAGGATGGGAAATTATTTTCAGGTTGAGGAGATGACATGAAGATTAGACATGTGTGGAGATGTCCGGATAAGCCTGTGATGAAGGTTTAAGTCTATCTTAAAGACTCGGTTCAAAAGAAAAGTGCTACTTGGGAGACAACCCGGCCTATCCTATAGTTTAGCTCATTTAAATTTCTGCAATTTAGTTGGTTTGTATGTTTTTAACTTGTTTATACAGGTTCAACAACAAGGAGGGTAAAATCAAGACCGGCTCGACCCGTAATTATGTGGTAAATGTAGCTGTTATAACAGCAGTTACGGCGTAACACCTAAGGTTACGCCGTAACCACACCAATTACGGCGTAAACCTTTCCATGGTTACGCCGTAAGAACTTAACAAAAATCTTCAAAAAAAATTACCACTCAATTACGGCGTAACCACCGAGGTTACGCCGTAACCTCTTTCTGAAAATCAAAAAAATCAAGTTTTTTAAACATTTCTAAACCTTGTACAAGTAAATGAACTTTGTGGGTACGTTCTCTGGAAACTCTCACGAGACTTCACTCGTCCACTTGGGCCACCAAGTGGTTTAAAAGGCTTGTTGCATACGATAAATGCAATCGTGATTCCTACGAAAGTAAGTTAGGTTTTAATTTTCATATATTTGGTGAGATATGCTCTAAAAACATTTGTCACATATGCATAATGTTCTCTCACTTGTTGTCACAAAGTATATAATCTAATATATATTTTCGACAATCTTGGTTGAGCAAAATTAAATCAAGGAGCATTTTGATTATTTCTTAGGTTTTACATGTCTTAGTGTCAAAATAATCGCTACTCCACATTTGTCGCACTTAGGCACACACTAGTATTTGCATAAAATTTGGTTCGTTTTAACTTACCTATTGCGAGAAAAATTCTCTGTGCATTATATCTAGTTACTATTTTATATGCTCTTCACTCTTTTGGTCTTCAATTCATATATGATTATATGCCAAAATTATGTGAAATATATGTATAATGTTGAATGCTTTATTGCTATGTGCTAAAAATCTTAATTGCCATAAAAGGATGGACTTACTGCAAATTAACTACCAAAACAGAAACCCTCACACAAAATTTTGAGAAAACATAATTTTTGGGAAATCTGGAAAATAGCAGCAGGCGGCACCCTTATTCATTAAAGGGCGGCCCCCTTTAATTTAAGGGAACTGGCCCCTATTTAAGGGGAAAACGGCCTTAGCAATAATCACGGGTAGAACAGTTTTTTCAACCCTTTTTGTCCAAATACCTCTACGACTTAGCTATTGTTTCCCTAATTCTCAAACATGTATTGGATTTGATCTGACTTTAAATGGTCATGCTTCCTAATTTAAACCTTTCCTCCACTATAAATACATTACTCAACCATCATTCATCACATTCCTCACAATGACATCTCTCTAACAAACCCACATCCAAACCATCAAGGGGTAGCCAAAATGGAGTGTGAAACCCCATTTGAGGAAGAAAACTATACCTGTAACACATCCAATGAGCTCGATGTAAATTCACCAACACCAATGCCAAAACCCACTCACTCTCTCATTCATGAACCATCTCAGAACAATCACCCCAATAAAAGCATCACCAAATCCTTACATAGAGACACTCCCACATCACCACGAGTTGTCTCACATCCTTCATCTCCTATCTCACCTCATCAAATTCACATGTTACTCTCACTCAAGCTCACTCACAGGTGACACCAAACTCATACACACACCACCTCTATCTTCCAAGTAGAGAGAGCCTAGTTGTGTATTAATCAACTTCTAGACCATATCAAACCTCTTAGCCATGCTATCTCTCTCAACTAACATACAACATTCACTCATCTCCTTACTCTCAAAAACCTACCAAACACCTCAACATTAACAAGTTGAAACAATGTTGGGTATTGCCATTGCTGCAACTTCACCCAAAATCATTTCCCTTGCTTTAAGGCTGATATCATTGAGATGGTTGGCACTCATATACTCGACTACATCCGCCACCTAGTGTTCTAAGATATTTCCCTTCACAACCGCACCTCCTGCTCACAAACTCTCCATCAACAACCAAAATAATTCGTAATATGCCTACAAAATAATCGTCAAACACCTTTTGTGTCGCAAGCATGTCAAAAATCCTTTATGGTATTTAGGATTTTTTTTGTATTAATATTGCTTCTAAAGCAATTTGTTTTTCTTTTTTATGTATGTTATGTGTAGTTCCACACACATTGTCCTAAATGAATGAGTATTCTTTTGCTTTTGATGTTGCTTGCACTTGTAATTCATTTTTTCTTTTCTTCTTGTACTTGTTAGAAATATTTGTATAGTTCTAACTCGTTTTTGTAGCCAAGAAACCATAGCTTGATTCTTTGGTGGCCTTGAACGAGGGGGAGCACACATCAAGGGGGAGCATTTATTCCGTCGATTTTACTAGCAATTCTCGACGTTGCCTTTTTTATTCTACAAAAAGAGGGAGAAATAACATAAAACTCATTAAATACTTGCTTAAAAATAATTTTACATTTAATAAGTTTAAATTTTGTAATCATCGCAAAAAGGAGATTGTTATGATAGAAATAATGCCTAAAAACTTTATTAATATTTTCAATCTCTACGTTTTGATAATCACAAATATAAAACGTTCAATGTAAAAATTAAACGTAAACAAAGTAATTTGTAGTAAATTTTCATTTAAAAATTATATCACTTAAAAGGTATGAATAAATAAAATGATTTAATGATTTTATGATCAAAAGAAATTTTTATTCAACCTTATTTTTTAAAAATGTGTAAACATTTTTATAAACTTTTACAAAATATTTTCTACAATGAAAATAATGTTTTATTCAAAATAATAATTTGAAATTCACATTTTCAGAACCTAAACGGCTAGAAGTTCAGAAGAAAATTCCCCCCCTACACAAAAGGACAAATTGGGGAGCGTCCAATCTAAGGTGGCCCCCTTAAATACATGGGCGAACCCCTTATCTTTAAGGGGACCGCCCATAGGTAGACGCTCCTCCAGAATATCCTATAAATATTGGACTATTCTCCATTATTTTCTCACCTTTTGCACTCATTCTTTCTGATCAAAACCAACTCACGCATCTTATTAAAATCCTTTGATCATTTAATCATAAAGCTTTGTTTCCCAAGTGATAAAACTTAAATCTCAAGTGCAAGAGAGAATACTCTCCTACCATACAAGTGAAGAAGTATTACACCTTTGTGTGTTGTTGCATTCTTATTGCATCCATATCATAACATTATAAATCATTTGTATATCTTGTATTTGTGTGTAGTAGTTAGATTCTTGGCGAATGTTGTAAGTATAATTAGATCTTGGTGATCTTTCCTAGTAGTGTTAGTTAGGTGTGATTATAGTAGTGGCTTGGTGAAGTAGTGGTGTGAAGAAAACTAAGGTGTGAAGAAGTTGTGTAGTCGTGATCAAGTCGTGAAGCAAAGTTGTGTAGTGAAGTTGCAAAGTGGGTAGATGGTTCTAGCTAAGATTAGAACTCGACATATAACCTGTAGTGTAGGAAATCAAGAATAAGCGAAAGTTGTGTAAGGTTTTCTCCACCATAAGGGAGCTTGTTGACATAGTGAAGAAAACTCTCGAGTTAGGTGTTCGAGGAGTGGAGTAGGGCGAAGAGGTGCTTCATTGGCGAACCACTATAAATCATCGCGTTGTGGTTTGATTGTTCTTACTGTTATCTCTTATATTACATTTATTTTCTCCATTACTTTTTCCTATTAATTGTTAGATAAGTCATATTGTGCATGGATGTTGAATTCTCATTAAGTCCAATCTAGAATTTTTTACAAACCTTTAAAACCTTAAATTAAAAAGCGGTAAACTATTCAACCCCCATCTAGTTTTTCACAAAATAAGTGGAGCTTGGATCAGTGATACTGTTATCACTTGGGGCCGATATATTTGGATTATTATATTACATGTGGTAGAATACACATGACGGCGTTCTGTTTCACGGCGTATCTTTCAGAATTCAGCCAAGCACTTTTGAGCCCCGGGAAGTCTCGTTTCTCTTGTATTTATTTTTCCCGTTTGTCCCACTTTTAAGTTATTTTTGACTACGCATAATGCTCAACTTAAAGTGTGGGAGAATGATATTGAAAAATCGAACTTCATTATCATTTGTAACTTTTGTTCGCCCTCTGTAATCTAAAAATATATTCTTGTTTTTAATTTTTTTTGCCACTTAGGTTGATATATTAGAATATAAACGTAGTAAATAAATAAAGTTTTGAAATCAGAGATGTGTCTCGATTGATAAAGCAGACCCGACTCGGGATTGATAACATTACTTGCACATTTATAACCATTCCAGTAAATATGTGATGATTTTGAGCCTGTATATAGCAATAATCTATTTTATGCTTGATTACTTGATTATGAGTGTGCCGGTGATTTATTGATTCTAAGAAACTTGTGCTTGAAATCATTACGAGACCGCAGTGAGATCACGTTCGCGTGATATAGGTATTTTTAAGTGATAAAGAGGCAACTTAGGATTTAACCCAAATTAGCCCATCCATTTAACATATTCTTTTAGCTAATTATACTGATTAGCTAACCACCCAAATAAAACCTTATGTTAGCACTCATCTTTAGTGCTAGATACCCTAGTTTAACCCGCTGAGCCATTCTATTCATTTTTCTCATCCACTAAAAAATGAAATGAAAAAAGCGATGCTAAAAAAAGAGAAAAAGAAAAAGTATACATAATAGTTGAGATGTTGGTTGCTTGTGACGTATTACTATATTACATTTGTGTTGGTTCTGATTTATGTCGAGAGAGGTTGTATCTTCGATAACCTTGGGGGTTTGTGGATTGTTCGTAACTAAGCAAACATGGGTTTCTTGGGACTTGTACGACGTTGTATTTTATAAAAACCATTTCCATTATATATTTCCCATGCCTTGTCCACACCCTTATAAACCCTTAGCTTGTACATTACAACCCGAATAAAAGTCCTCTTTTGATAATTATACCTGGTGCTTACGCTATGACGGTGCAGTTTTGTTTCTTGTACAAGCCTATGGTAACTTAATGAATCATGTCTGAGTAATTGAGTGTGATTTCCCTTTTACCCTCTATTACATCACATAGCTTTGTTGCCAACTTTTCCACCTTTGCAATCCTTTTTCAAGTGTCCAGGTTTCCCATACTTCCAACAAGTCACTTTAGACTTTTTGTTAGGATCAACTTTGGTGTTATCATGATGCTTACGTTTACCCTTGTTGTCATTGTACTTGGAGGAGTTGTTATGCTCGACCATATTGACAACTGAAAGGCCAACAACATTGTTGCCTTTTGGCTTGTGATTATCCTGCATCCTGAGGGACTCCTCAATATGCAGATGACTACCCAACTCAACAAGAGTTAATTCCTCCTTCAAATGTTTCAAGGTGTGCTTGAAATATTTCCAAGAAGGAGGAAGTTTATCAATGATACAAGAGACCTGAATAGCCTCATCCATTGTTGGGAATTAAAAGACTTTAAGGATTCTTATAAGTTACTACTGCTCATGTATATAATAGAAATTATGCTAAGTAGTTAGTACTGGTAGTATAATGTTACCACTGCTAGTTACTGCTGTTAGTATAATTTAGTACTGATAGCATAAAGTTAATGTTGTTAGTTGAAGTTAAGACTGCTCAGTGTTGAAGAATAAAATATAAGCTAAGTTGTTAGTGTTGCTAGTAGTAAATGTTAAGACTGCTAGTACAAGTTACTACTGTGAGTATATATTAGTACTGCTAGTATTAATGTTACTACTGCTTATGTTTATTAGTGCTGCTGGTGAAAAAGTTTATGCTGCTGAATTACAACTGCTTAAAGACTTTCTACTGTCAAGAGGATAAAGACAAATTAAAGAGATAAAGATTGTTTGGAGAACAAGAATACTTGTGAAGATAAGTATTGAGATATTTATGTACAAGATATACATAATGTATTTATTTAAGAGATTACGTTTATGTTTAGAAAAGATTATGATATCTTAGGAATGTATTGTAAGCCGACTAGGACTCTTTAGTCTATAAAAGGAGGCTCTAGGGCATTAGTTGAGATATCAGTTTTGCATATAAGTTTTCATAGTTATCAAGTCGATTTAGAAAAAGCTTCAAGGTTGTAAACCTTAGTACTAGTGAAGAGTACTCGTATTATTCATCTAATACTATTAGAGCGTTTAGTTATATCTTTGTTTATTCAAGATTACTATTTTATTCATAATACTTCTAGGTATTAAGGTGTAGATTCCGCATACACTTTAGTATACATACAAAGTTTCTACAACAAGTTATTTTGGATTTATCCAAGGTAATTTAACCTTAGACAACCTAAGAAATCAATCAAGGATTGGGATCAACAAGAGGTATCAGAGCTTTGCTTTGAGAAACTTTAATCTAGAAGACATGGAGTTTGAATCTACAAATAGTGGTACTACTACAAAGCTTCCCATACTCAAACTGGTTGAGTATGAGATGTGGGTAATAAGGATTAAGCAGTACTTCCAGATCCAGGACTATGAACTCTGGGAGGTCATTGAAAATGGTGATTCATGGGTGTCAGTACCACAAATAGCACAGGAGAATGGTACTTCAGTTACAAAGATGTCTATACCTATAACTGCTGAAGAAAAGACAAATAAGAAGAATGATGTGAAGGCTAGGAGCTTGCTACTCATGGCTCTTCCCAATGAAAATCAACTTACATTCAGTCAGTACCCTGATGCTAAATCAATGTTTGTTGCCATTAAAACACAATTTAAAGGTAATGCAGCTACAAAGAAAACTCAGAAGACACTTTTGAAGCAACATTATGAAAATTTCAGTGCATTAAGTGCAGAGTCTCTTGACTCTATCTTCAATAGGCTTTAGAAGATAGTCAGTAGGCTTGCACTTTTGGATGTGATCATTGCCTAAGAAGAGTTAAACTCAAATTTTTTAAGCAGCTTACCCCCTAAGTGGAACACTCATGTAGTTGTGTGGATGAATAAGCCTAAAGTTGAAACTATGAGCATAGATGATTTGTACAACAACTTCAAAATTGTTAAACAAAAGGCAAAGAAATCAGTTGGTGCAAGTAGTGGTGCTCAAAACTTGGCCTTCATGACTGCTCTAAGCACTAGCAGTACTAATGATGCTAACACTGCTAGTCCACAAGTTAGTACTGCTAGCCCTAATGTTAATGCTACTAGTCCACAAGTTAGTACTGCTAGCTTTAGTGATAATGATGTGTATGCTTTCATGGTTGAAAATCCTAATGGTTCTAATCTCCTACACCAGGACTTAGAGCAAATTCATAAAGATGATTTGGAAGTAATGGATTTGAGGTGGAAGCTCTCTCTGTTAAGTATGCGGGCAAAGAGGTACTATCAAAGGACATGCAAAAAGATTTTAATTAATGCTTGTAAGATCCCGTAACACTTCACTTCATACAATCGATCACGAAATCGGACTAGAAATGAGAAAGAGAGAGTTGTTCTAGAGAGAGAAACTAGAGAGAGATGAGAGAAAAAGAGAAAAGATATTTTTAGATATTTTGAACAACTTACTTTTCCAAGTGGAAAAGTTCCTTATATACCCCGACACTTAAAAGTAACGCGCGGGATATTTAACTAGGACTCGGGCTTTGCTTGGGAATAAACCCAAAACATATACAATATTAGATTATCTATCAAGCCTGATTCCCGATATTATCCTATTACAACATTAACTAATTAAAGACCGAAGCTCCATCGTAGAGTGACCGAACTTCCTTGTTCGACTCAATAAATTGAGGCTAACAATCTCCCCCGAAGTGAGGTCTTGAACACGGGAACGAGCTTCCTTTATTGACTCAATAAAATTGAGGCTAACAATCTCCCCCGAAGTGAGTTCATTGATGACACTCCTTCATGAGATCAGTGAGATTGCTTTTGTCGTTTAAGCTCGAGTGTTCTTGGTCTTTGTCTTCGTTGTAAGCTTGTTCCTTCATGCTTTGCGATCGGCTAAGCCATCTTGCGATCTTGTGTCTTTGACCAACATGCTCATACTATTGCATTATCTTGAAAGCTTTATTTCAGAGTTTGCGGAAGTCTTTGTCTTTAAATCTTGAGCTTTCTAGATAGTATGTCTTCGTAGATTGAGCATTTGAATGGGATTGAGGTTGCCGTTACCACCGTTTGACCTGCAGGTTTACGTTAGTGATAAACGAGAAAATTGATTTGAAAATCAATCGACGTGTCACTCGTTAAAGAGTTTTTGTAACACATCGAGAGTGTCATGTTTTTATCAAAATTCATCAACCGTCAATTCATTTACTGGACCAAATCGATATCCAGTTGTCACAAGTTTGATTCATATAGAATCTCGCAAGTCACCTACCAAGAGCTTGTTTGATGCTGGCTCAAGCAGGATTTCCATCTTCATTGTGAATACATTAGTATCACTCGGATGTTCTGGCAAATATCACAATGATATTGCGTAGGACTCTTGATAACAGCTTGTGAACTTGATGATGTTCAACAAGTGTTTGAAATGGAATGTGTCCTAACGAGATTTTTATTGATCTCTTGGCTCTAGACTCGATTAGTGCATTTTGGTTTTAGTACTCGGAGGCTGGAGCATATTGCCACCTATTCAATATCAACCACCTATTCAATATCAACAATCTCGGAGTGAGATGTCAATAGATAACGTGTGTATCTCTGTGACAAATGAGACAAGTTTCTGTTGAGAGAAACCCGAATGGCTGGGAAGGGTTGTGCATTGCATCACTGGGTCCATGATGTCGTTTTCAATGTCAGCAATCAACTTGTGATTCTGACAGCATATGTATTGACCCGGTTTCTGCCTTAAGTTGTGTGGAGGGCTTCTTTCTTTAGACCCTTTATCCATACATTTCTTTTTCATTCTTCAACGCCTTCAATGCTTACCAGGACGTCATTACTAACACCTTGTTGTGATTGTTCTAGTGTTAGCTCAATCTTAGTCGGCATTATTCCCATATACATTCATCTCCAATCATACCTAAGGACTGCTATTTCTAACTTTGGATTATCCTTGGGTAGATCCTCCGGTTCTGGTTGGATCATAGGATTGATTCCTAACCTAAAACTCCTTATGACTTCAGATTCGTCGTGAAATTAAGATGTGTTGTGTATAATGGATCGAACCTTTAAACCTTTTTCTTACTGTTCTGCACATTGTGATCGATTAGATCATATTTAAATACATTTTCTCCTTATTTTAAATTAATAAACACTTAGTTTATTTTTTTTTTTGAAAATACTTGGATTAAAATATGTCTTGAAAATTCCGTGGGAGGAAATAATATTATCAGCATGGGAATGGTTTGGTAAACAGTTTGATAATGTTTTGAATTTACATAAGTATTGTCGATGTTGATGTAACCAAGACACATTAAAACATTTGTTTTTTGAAAAACTCCCCCCCCTCCAATAATAGGACCAAATTGAGGGAATTTGTTGTCTTTTGAAAACATTGTGAGGGTCTGGAGTGTTGAACACACAATTTTGAAAGTTTATGAATTGCTCATCGAGAAATTCTTGAAAAATTGGTTCAACTTTTTGATAATAACCTGATGTAGAGGACTTCTATTTAACAGGTTATGGGTAAGCGATCCTGGAAAACCGTTACACTTTCCTTTTTCTTAGCTAAATACATTGAATGTCTAGTACTGAACCAGCTCTAGAACGAGAAACGTTTAACTTTTACTCGTGTTGAGGATAAGTTATAAACCTTCCTTTCTTTAAAGTCCGGGTTATGTACTGACATTTGCACATAAGCCATTTAGAAAATTAGAAATGACATGTTTTGAAACTATTTGCAACTCTCGCTCGAACTTCATTTACACACCCGTGTCAATGTTAATCGACATTTCTAAGCACGTAAATGTTATCGATTCCAAGAGACATGTCGAGAAGAATCTTTTTGGAAATTTTCTGATTTTATGATTTTGTATTTATTTACCTGTTGTCCTCAGCATTGCTATATGATGTTAATCGACATTTCTAATCTCCTTTTCAAGGGATTTAACGTACTCCAAATCGTCATGCATTTCTGTTTTTAGTTCATGAACAAAACAATGACTGTCCAGTATAGTTTTGTCTGAAAGAGGCATTAATAAGGTTTTGATCAAAACTTCCACACTCTTAGCAGTTGGGTTAGGAAATGCACTATTAGTATGATTAGACCAAGTTTGTTTACAAATTGTTCTAAAATGATTGAAGTTGTTTGTCATTTCGTTATAAACTTGTCTACTTTTACTAATGGATTTAGAAACGGGTAGAAAGGACACGTTTTTAGCAAGGTTTGGTTTTGTTCTGTTAAACGTTTTTCTCCACATTGTCTTCCTAACTTCTTTAGCGTGTTCCAACTGATCAAGATTGTTTTTGGATGGTGGTTTGAAAGTTTCATAAAGACTGTTTTGATATGTGTAATCATATGGTTTCACTTTGTCTTTATCCAATTTTGATCTACTCTCCTTTTCAAGAGTCACTGTCTCTTCCCCATTGGGGCAAAATCTGTTTGCAGGATCAGAAGTATCATATGGGATCTCATACAAACGAGGCTTTTCAGATTGAGCTTTCTTGAGGTACTTTGGATTAGCAAAGGTTGATCTACCATTATACGTTGCGCATTTGGGTGCTAACATGTGAATGGTCTGAATTGACTGATTGCGTTTATAAAGAATTTCATTTAAAAACTTTATTTGTTTGTCCATTGATCGCAGTTTTACATACATATAAAATAATATACTTATAGAGAAATTAAGGAAATCCCCAAGTATCCCTTGGACAATTCCACTCACAAAGATATATATATAGAATACGTATAATAAACCGGGCAAGTATGATCACCCGGGTCGTTATCCCCAATGACTAGTGAAATTGAAACCACGTTTAGATTCGGATCCTGATTTGAATGGAGCAAAGTTATTTGATTTGAAAAAATAAAATTGAACAATTAAACAAATACGGAAAAGCAATTATAACGCAAATTTGACTAAAATTTAACCCTAAAATTGTAAACTAAAATTTCACTAAATAAAGAAAAATTCCTGAAAATTATTAAAAATAAAAGCCCTAATTTTTATCTTTTTATAAAAGTTTAATTAAACTAATCAAAACATAACCTAATTAATTAATTAAACTCATAAACTAAGTTAAAACTTAACTACTGAACTAATGGTAGCAAGGGTCTAGGAGACTTTTAGGGAGAAACTTAACAGACTTACGGAAGGGACTAATATGAAAAGCAATTAAATCGAAAGTTACATTTTCTACCCTAAGGATCTATCCCGACATCAACCCTAAGACCCGATAATAAGGTGAAATTTGGGAAAAGTGTTAAAATGAAAAAACTCAAAGAAGCAAAGTTTGTAAAGGAAGCTAAGGGGAACAAGAATAATTAGGCTACTTGGGGCTGAAAACTCACAAATAAGCTCACAAAAGAGCTTTATCTTAATGCTTGTTAAGAAAGGAGGGTTTATCCCTTGTTTTAAAATTAAGCTTTAAGAAACTCAAAAA
The DNA here is from genome assembly GCA_026074375.1 of Tanacetum coccineum. Lineage (NCBI taxonomy): Eukaryota > Viridiplantae > Streptophyta > Magnoliopsida > Asterales > Asteraceae > Tanacetum > Tanacetum coccineum. The sequence goes on from BQNB010054607.1 coordinate 22,450, forward strand.
CTAGATCAAAATGGAAAAAAGGGAAAGAAGTCCTAAGAGATTAAGATGTGCTTAAGCTAAGAAATGCAAAGAAATCAAAGCTTAAAACTACTCTTATGCTACTGAAATTGATCAAGAAGTAAAGCAAACTCGGTGAAATAAGCAAAGTAACCAAAATCCAAGTAAGCTAAAAACCTTAATAAGTAACTGGCTCTTAAAAACTTTAAGGACTTACCAAACTACTATTTATCCATCTAAATAAGCTATAAATTCTAAACTTAAAAGCTGAATTAACAAATTTAGACTTTACTTAAGTTCCTACTGTTTTTTGGAATTTTCACGGTTTTTTAAGGGACTTTGTACAGAAAATAAGCTAAGATAATATGCTAGAAACTAAATTAAGACTAAACTAAATTAAGCTATTATTGGTAACTTAAATCCTACTGAATTTTATAAGCTAAATCCTAAAATTACTAATCTAAATTAAGCTGAGAACACAACAGTACTAACTGAGGTTAGTACTGCTAGTGTGAAAATTCAGCAGTACTTTGAGAGTACTGCTGATGCAATTTGACTTTTGAAAACGTAATGAGTAATGAAATAAGCTAGAAAACTAAAACTAAAATCTTAATAAGCTATAACTAAATCTAAACTTAATTCCTACTTAATTTTGAAAAAAAGCACTAAATTTATGACTAACAGTACTAAACTTTTGAGGCAAAGTACTAACTTTTTAGTTAGTACTGGTAGTGTAAAGAGTCAGCAGTACTAACTTAGGTTAGTACTGCTAGTGCAATTTTGAGACTGCACTAAACCAAACACCCTTTTATCATTTTGACAGGATTTAGAAAAGCTTTTTAAGAGAAATTTGATGCACAAAAACTAATACCAGATAAAAACTAGCTTAAAACAAACTTAATAATCATGATTAAACAACTGAATAAGCAAAATTCTAAGATCTTAACTAATTAAACTAATGTTTTTGGATTTTATGAGTTTTTATAACAGAAATTAACAACTAATGATCTATAACTATATAAGCAAAACAATTTGGACAATAAACTAATAGCACTAGAAGAGATTTTTAAGCACTATATAAAGCCAAAGAGAATAAACAAATATACGAAATTTTATGCATATGATAAAAGAAACTATGCATTTAGAAAACTAAAAATTAGAGCTATCGAAAAAATGGAAAGAGAAACTTACTTAATCCTTCAGTAAACCAAAAGGATACCCAATTAAAGCGCAGCTACAGCTCCTTAGCTTATTAAATAATGCTAAGGTATATGTCCTTGGGATCTCTTTCCAACGGTAAGATTCCCCTTCCACTGTCTCAATTCAATAAGATCCATATAAGATTAAACTGATTTAAAGTTTAGATAAGGTTCCTACGAAATTCAAACAGCTCTATTTCTAGCTTATAGAATGAAAGAGCTTATATTAGCTTATTGGGACAACTTAATAAGAGACTTATGACTTTAAATGATGAGCTTAGGAATCGTGAATTTAAAACACTAAAAGCTGAATTTCATTAACTAAAGAGGCTGATTACATTACTTGAAAAAGGAAAATTACATTTAAGAAAAACACGAATTTAAGCTAGACTAAATTACTAAAAACTAGATAAAAAAAACGTAAAAACTAGATGCTTTGTGTGTGAGAGGTGAGGCCTATTTATAGTGCCAAGCTGAAGCTTCTAGGCCCTCTGAGCTCCCATCAATCTCTGCCATCCAATCCATCAATCATTGGGGCTAAATTTTGAGCCGTTAGATCAAGATGTGCACACCTGAGGATGTTGAGGATTTGCCAGAGCGTGGCATTCTTTGATGTGACGTTTGTGCTAGTTTTGTGAGTGTTTTAGCACAAAAACCCACATAAACTTGTGCTTCTTTCTTTGTTGACGTGGCTCTTCTTGAGAGAAGGTTAATGAATCCTCTTGATTAGACTAATTTGTCCTTGTATTTGTGCTTGAGCTTCCTTGAATTGACCAACGCACCCTCTAATTTTGATTTGCCCCTTGTTTTACCATAGGGGTGAAAACGGGGGAGACGATGAATAGTAAAAGGGGTTCCCGCTCCTTTTTTGTCAGTTAAAACTGTTGGAGTTTGGGAAGTTAACACATTTGGCCCCTCTCTTTCATTTCCTCTTTTTAAGTTATAAATAACTTTTGAGAAATGCAAGAATGGTCCTTGTGGATTGTTATGAGAAGAATTTGGTAAAGGACTTGGGCTTTGACTGGGGCTTGACATTTCTTGGCTTTGGCTTTGTACTCTTCTAATTCTCGTGTCCGGGCTTGCTCGATTTTGACTGTTTTCTTGTAATTTTTGACTTATCCGCACCTGCACACACAAAACACAAATACAAGCATATTTTTGCCATTTTTGGATTGTTTTGGGTTTAATTGGGTCTTTTTAGGTACAAACGGATATGTGTATTTTACACTTATCATCCATTTCAATCATCGTGTCAATGTCTTTTCCTTCCTTAACCTTTAAATCCGAAATAACCTTACTTTTCTCTTTGAGTTGACCTTCAAATTGTGACCTAGTTAACAGACTCTTTTGACTAGCTCATTCGTGTTATCTGATTGACAACTGAATTTCATAGGCTTTAGTTTTTAAAAACCTCTTGTATTCAATGTCTTTAAGAAGGCTAATAGTCTAGAGTTTCATTTTAACTTTGAATGTATTTCTATAATCACTGTCTCGGTCATTAAGGGCAGTGTACTTCTCAATATCAGTCTGTGTGTCTGAAGTGCAATAGTCAAACATATCCGACTGCCTAGTAGCCTCCCCTAGAGCCCTATAGTCTCATCAAGGTTAGTTTTTGCATTCCTTAAGTTATTGAGTTAATGATGCGTTTGCTTTCTTTAATTGCTTTAATGACGTTTTGTTTTCTCCGTATCAAAGAGTCAATATTTGCAATTAAATTAGCAAGCGCAGCACCGCTCATCAACACATTCGCCGCATTTTGATCAATCTGTTTATCATTTTGAGTACTTATTATTGGGATGAATCAGGAATGACATTGCTATCATCCTTCTCCAAAACATATGTGTCGTTAATGGATTCAGGTTGCTCAGAATGTCATCTCACATTGGCAAGCACATCATTTTCCCCCATATTTCTTTTTTTTTTTTTTTTGGGGTTTTGTACATTGTTCCAATGGCTGGACTAGGTAGATACTGGATCTTGCAGGTGAGACTCCTTAATCTTTGCAGTAACTGTAATGTGCTTACAATTTCTGTTTATCAAATCTCTTTCATTGATACAATCCCACTGCTGTTCATCTCCTGAACTTGTACCCGATGATTTGGACCGCTTGAACCTTGCATTTTGAATCTGCATCTGTCTTTTCACTTAACTTTTTCAACATTCTTCTTAAGCTCTTGCTCTTTTCGTGGACTTGCTATTTCTATTTTATACATTGCTCAATGGGAATTTCTTGTTTGGATGATTGTTTCCTTGAATGTTTGAGCTGTCATTGTAGTGTATCTCTGAAGATTTCTTTTTACTTCGCGCAATCTGATGGAAAAGATCTTGAATAAATATCGAGAGGGCTTTAACAAGTAGAGTTAATGAACCTTTCAAACTGTACTTTGATCACACTTAGAGCGGATTTGGAATCCATTTCGTGAATTGAGAAGTGTTTCTAAGTTATTCATGTGTTGAGATAACTGAAACTTGAAGGTTTGACAATATCACAATGGAGTTGTGCAAAAGCTTGTTGATACAATATACTATGTCTTTCGAGAAGTTGAGTGGTTGATTTAAGTGCATTTAATTTGTTCAATGAGTTTTCTTTGAAAATCTTTGCTTGCATCCGCAGTTTCTGTATCTCTAGTTCCTCTAACACTGAACCCGAAGATGAAGTAACCCGTGTTCCCATTTTATCGTGAATTATGAAGTGTTGATAATTTTGGTTGGATCTTAAGGGGATATGAAGTGATTGATGTTTGTGAGGTTTTGAATACAATTGACGTCACGGGATTTTACAGTCTATGATTAGACCGATAAAAATTTAGCGGGATTTTACTAATCAATAGAAAAACCGTAAAATGATTTGATTCGGAATAGCAACCGGCCAATGATTTAATTGTCTAAAAACAGATATTTTCGGGCTCTAGGTTAAAGGTTTTTGTTTTAAATAGCTCACAAACTGAACGGGCAATAAATTACCATATGGGCCGTGAGCTAGAACAAAAACAGTCTAACTCAAAATTCAAAAAACTTGAAAAATGTCAATAACTCATAGTAAACGAGTGTTTTGGGCTTCGAAAAATCTGTAACTAGCTAAAGGTTGGTTACAGCGTAATCCGTCTTGTTTTTCTCTTCAATTTAAAAGGTCACGGGCCTGAAATGGACTTACAGATCAAAGTTTGGCTTGTTTTAACTGAAAACCCTTTTCTTCACACAGATTTCTAGACAAAACGCAATGCTAGCCTTAAACAAAAACGCAATAGAACACCAAAAAACGCTAGTGAACCACCAAGCGCATGAACCAAAAACGGCATGTCACCAATCGCAAACGTAGTGAAATGTTGTTAGTATAGAGTACAGAAGTGCTTATATAGATGAGAGTGGACACCAAAACGCAATGAAAATTTGGTCAAAAGCATGGAAATTTGGTCAAAACGCAATGAAAATTGGTTCAAAACGCAATGAATCTTCGAGTCAAAGCAAATGAAGTCTTGATTTGGGCAGAGTTTCTCCTAGTCAAAACGCAATATAGGTCTTCAAATTAGGCAAAACGCAACCAAGATCAAAACGCAACCAATGATCAAAACGCAACTAAAAATCAAAACGCAACAAAAAAATCAAAACGCAACAAGAAAAAGTCAAAACGCAACAAGAACTTTTCAGTTTGTCAAAACGCAACCTAGAAAAAATACGATTTTTTTTACCAAAAAATCGCTTATAATACCATTTTTGTCCTTTTAACTTGATTTCTCTTGCACAGTAGTACGTATGCCTACGATATTGTCTTAAATAACCATAAACATTCACACATCTAAGCACAAAAATTCGGGTTTGATTTTTTTCTATTGACTTCTTTTTGACCACGAATTTGATCTTGTTGAACCACACGAATCAACCACGAATCCACACGTAGCTCTGATTCCAATTGTAGGATCCCGTTAACATTCACTTCATACATCGATCACGAAATTCGGAAATAGAAATGAGAAAGAAGATGAGTTGTTTAGAGAGAGAACTAGATAGAGAGAGAGAGAAAAAGAGAAAAGTTATTAGTTAGATATTTTGAACCAACTTCCTTTTACAAGTGGAATAGTTCCTTATATACACGACACTTAAAGTGAAAGAGCAGGATATTTAACTTGGAACGAGCTCGGGTTGTGCTTGATTTAAACCCAAAACATATACAATATTAGTTTGACTATTGAGCCCGATTCCCGATAATATTCTATTACAACATTAACTAATTAATTGACCGAGACTAACATACATAATCCAAGTCCTAGAAGCTTCATTTGCAGGCTATAAAAGCCCATCACATTCACAAACAAAGAGAGCTAGTTTTTAGATATAATTTTCAGCTTATTAGATTTTAGTTTTTAAATTGTTCTTTAAAATTGTTTTAAGCTTAATGTTTGTTTAATGTAATCTTCTTTTCAGTATTGTAATCAATTTTCCATTAATGAAATTCGAGTTTACTCTTAGTTTTCTCAAGTTATCTTTTTTCTAAGAATTTACTAAATAAGTTGTTATTGTTCTTAAGCCTCTAATAAGCTGATCATAAGCTCTTCTCAAGTCTCTAAGCTTGGGATTGAGCTAAATTTAATCATTAATCTATTTAAACCTTTAAAATTAGATAAATACCTTTGCTAAATGGAAATAAGCTACTTGGATGATAAGCTTACAATGGAAGAGCTTATGGGACTTATAACTAGCTATTCTTGTCGATAGCTAGAGCTTGAGTCTGCTTTTTGGCCTTATTTAGCCTTTGTTTAACTAAGGCCTTTATAAGTCTTCTTTTATCTTCACTGTCTTTAATTTTCTAGTTTGAATCTGCTTATCATGTTTATCTACTTGCTTATTTGTGCTTATAATTGATTTTTATATCTTATTAGTTATGTTTGATCATCTGTTTTTGATTTCTATAGCTCAGATCTTAGTTTTTCATAAGTAGTCTTTAAAATCTATAAAAATTCAAAAATAAGTAGCATAGTTGGTAGCTTATTGTTTCTGGCTTGTTTGCTTATTCATAAATGTTCATATTGGTTATTATAAGCTGTTTAACATCTGATATTTGATACTTGTACTTTAAATCTCATTATCATAAGCTTATAAGGGGATTTTGGAATTTAAAGGGGTGTTTGGTTAATAACAGTATTAACTCTAGTTAGTACTGTCAAAGCCATTTGTCCTTTTGGATCTCTTAAAATCTCATTATTAGGTTTATATAAGCAGGATTTAGAGTAGCTTGTAGGTTTAATCAAGTTTTCATATGTTTTCTAGTTAATACTTTGATCCTATGATCATTAAATCTCTCATAGTAGCATATCTAGCTTAAGTCTATTCTAGTTATTGGTAGCACTCTAATTGCTTTTGTTTTAATGTTATAGAACAAGTCATTTAGGCATGCCAATGTTTGCTTTTGGAGTTTGGTTAAAAAGTGCAAACTGCATCAGCAGTTTAAACTGCTAAAATTTCCTTTTTCAAGTTAAATTTTCATTAGGTAAAAGTAGGATTTAGCTTTTCAAATTTCAAGCATAAGTAGATTATAGGCCAAAGTAATTAGATTAGGGCTTATTTTGTTCTTTATAGCTTTTTAGATTATCTGAATTTGATCTGGAAGTTTAGCTTTTGTCTTTTCATAAAAACTCTTACAAAACCAAAAATAGTATTCTGTCTGCATGTTGTTTTCAAATAGCTTTTTCATTAAGTTCTTGAAGTTCAAAATAGTTTCTGAAAGAGGTTTTAGAGAGCTTTTTAGTTGTAGTTTAATCAAGTATAGCTTAATAGTGCATAAGGATCCAAGAGCTTATTAAAAAATAAGCCTAAAATTTCCCTCAAGGACTGTTTGGGTAGTCAGTTTTTGTTAAGTGCTTATTAGAATTTTATAGCTTATTGCCTTAAATTTTTGTGTAAATTCTATATTAGTAAGCTAATTAGGTTAGAATTAAGTAGTCCTTGTTTAGTTCAGTTATAGCTTATTTTAGCTTTTCATTAAAAATCCAAAAATATTAAGTCAGTAGCTATTAGCTTTTTCATTATGTTTTTTAGTTGCTAATCTGTTTTCAAAATGAATTTGGTTTGCAATTTTAAGTAGCTTATTAGCTGTACTTTAACTATGTGATAAGCTTTTTGCCCTAAGGATTCATTTATAAGCTAAATTTTAAGCTTGAAGTTGCCCTTTCAGGCTGTTTGATTTTCAGTTAGTGTTTAAAAGCTTATTTGAGTTTTCAGCTTATGACTTGTTTTCCTTTGCTTATTTTCTATTTAAACTAGCTTATTTGGTTATGATTAGTATAAAAGTGCTTTTTGTTCTTAGGTTTCAGCTTATTTCAGCTTTTTGAGTTCTAAAATTTTGAAAAGCCAAAAAAAATAGTTTTAGTTGTTTTTCTGTCTTTTAAGCCATTTTCCAGCTTATTTCCTGAGTTTCAATAAAAGTTTCTTTTATTAAAAGTGCTTATTTTCAGCTTTTCTAAAACTTTGTTTTTATAAGTTTTCAAAAAAAAGGGAAGATGGAAATCGGGGGTGAGCAAGGCTCAAACCCCCGACCTCAACATCCTCAACCTTTATAGCAACACAACACCACACTCACTACCAACGTGCCCTGTGGTCTTTTTCATTCTAGTTTTACTAAATTTAATATTTGTATACGTTTAGTCATTTTAGCTCAATAAGCTGTTTAAGCTTATTTCGTAGCTTATTTGATAAGCTGTGTAACAAAGCTTATTTTTCCTTGGTTCTTATTAGTTCAAGCTATTTTCTGTAATTTTTTCAGAATTTTTATAATTAGTTTAGTATTTTTAAACATTTATTTTTATTAAAAACTTTAAAAAATCATAAAAAATAGAAAAATAATCAAAAAAATAATTCTTTTTTTGAAAATTTTCTTTTATCATATAGTTTCTAGGAAAAATTGTTTCCGTAGGGTTAAAATTGCAAAATTTCAATTTTTAAAGAACGGGATTCGTTCCCGTTCAGGTTTTTTCGTGTTTTTAAGCTCATTTCAATTCCGTTTTTGTTCTAGTTTTCTTTAAACTTACTTTTTAGTCAATTAGAGTCTATTAAAAGAGAAAAATTCATTTTAGGTTTAATTTTGGAAATTTAGGGTTTTTAATCGCCATTTAGGGTTCCCGTTTTGCAGGTTTTGTTAAAGTTTAATTTCCCGTTATTTAGTTTTTCGTGCTTAATTCTTATCATTTGCCTTATTTTATATTTGTTTTTAAATTCATTAGAAATAGATACATCAAATCAATCTTTGTTACAATTCAAATCACTTGTCGAACAACTAACGTGCGTCTCAATTTCATAAATCGTTGGGGAATAACGACCCGGGAATCATACTTCCCGGTTAATATACGTATAATATATATATTTGTGAAGATTTTCCTTTCTACCTTTGTCCTCAAGGGTAGTTTGGTAATTTTCTTTCATATTATATTTTATTATTACGTGTATAGATTTACAAGCAATCAATGATTTAGGTCGCCTTTTTTGGAACACTGATATCGGTATTAAATTATATGAGTGTACCGATAGTATATTAAATTCTAAAACTTGTTTTTGTAATGCATTCCGAGACTGCATAGTAAGTACTAGGATTTGCTTGATAAGAGGCATTAGGATTAACCCATGTTTTAAACCTTATGTAACTATCCCACACCCTTGCCATGCACTCACTTTTAGTGCAGGATACCCCTAGTACAACCCTCTGAGCCTATCCTTTTTTATGGTTCTCGTAATTTTCTGGTTAAGCCGGACTATTAATGAAGAGCATTGTCACCCTTAAACCAATCGTTACACCCAAATCGCCTTAGCCTATCTTGTATGTACTCGTTTTTAGTACATTATTGTTTTAACCCGAGTTAATTATTGAGTACACGGTTGTTAAGTCCTTATCCTTGTAAATACAGTTTTGGGACGATTGGGATTCATGGTAGTATTCATCTAATGAAGAATTGGGGAAGAAGTAATTTATTACCCTCAATAGAGCTCAATAAGCTCCATGTTATGTTGATCCGTCTCAATTCGGGTCATTGAATAGTTTGCTTGTAAAGTATGTAAAAGCTCAAGTGTATGGGTGCATCTATAAGCCCCATGTGACGTATTATGTTATTCGAAAAAAGAGAAAAACAGAAAAGAAAAAGAAAGAGATAGATGTAGAGTTTGTATATCTTCGTCCGAGTCTTGGCTTAGCAACCAAACCAACGTGTATTCGTATAAATAATTAGCTAACCCTTCCACTCCAATTTACCAAAGCCACCTAAATTGTTTATCCCATCCGTTTCCATTTCCATTATATGTTATCTTACACCTACAGCCCACAACCCTTTAAAAGACCTCTTAGATAGTAATGGAATAAGTTGCTCCCAGCGGTGAAGATTGATCTTTTACCAGCTATGGTAATTTATATGCTATGACAGGTAATGAGTGTTGATTTTCTGTTTCCCTATTATGTTATAATTTATTATACACCCGAGTGAAAAAGAGAATCCCAAACACTTATGTGAGGTACTAGTGTATGCTTTTCGTGCTTTTAATTACGAGGTATAGAAGGTTGTGTTGTACAATACTTTTAAAGAGTAGGTTAAATGACCCTCATATTGCTATTGTCTAGGTAAAAAAGCCCATTTACTTGAGGACAACCAAATCCCAAGTGTATGGGTATTTGATGAGGTGTCATTTTATACACTATTTCGGAGTCATTTAACCCCTTAAATCATGCAAATATGTCAAGATTATGTGCTTAATGGTTTGTTTTCAGGTTTTTAATCTTCTATGAGACACATACCAAGTGATAGCAAATGTGAGCATTGAGCACCATAAGTTTGTAGATCACACACCTTTGCTAGATTTTGACAAGTCTTCGTCACAACATTGTAAGCACGAACAAGTTATCTTCAAACGTTGTAAGCAGTTTAAGATATGATAAGAACACAAACCTGTGAAACTCCACTTCAACTTCAAATAGGCAATAAACAATCTTCTTCGTAACCAATTAATCCAAGAATTACGAGCCTTTAAACGTTTAAGAACATTTAAAACCAAAAACAATATGTTAGCTTCCCCTTAAACGAAGCATCCTGTTCAATTCAAGATCCAAACATTCTTTCTGTGTGTGTCATCCGATATCTGTCAACGCTAGCAGTTGAAACTTCTATCTCGAGCAGTATTAACTTTTTACTATTGTTCTCTTTAAACAAAAATCCAACAGTACTAACAAACTCGAAACATAACTAGCAGTTGTAAACCCTTCTAGCAGCATAAACCAAAATACTTGGCAGCACTAATACACATTATACAAACGCCACCACTTCTTTTCTTTTCTTAAACATGCAACCACAAAAAGAAAATCCAAAACCAAATCTACTCTTCTCACACTTAGCATAATAAGATATTAACAATATTACCTATAATATTGCAGCATTAATCTTGTATTGTTGGCAACATTAAACTCTTTATGGCAGCGGGAAAACATATAGATAGCAGCACATTATTGGCCCTGTACTAATATTAAACAGTAACGGTTAACATTCCTCTATGGCAGTATTAACACACAACGAACATCACTAACCAGAGACAACAAGATTAACATATCGTTGGCAGTATTAAGTTCTGAACCAGCATTACTAAGTAGTTTCTTTGGAAACATTAACTCATATGAAACAATATTATGGGAACTAAAATACAATCCCTAATAATTAGGGTTTCCAAAACATAACAGATTCTATTCCCAAATATTTGAACCACAAGTTTTATTCGTGTTACTTTGTACAATTTAGAACACCATAACGATCCATACTTGAATATTTGTGTTAGTCTTTAAAAATCTTGACTTCTTACCATTCCTAAAAACATATCTCCTATACATAATGGAATCCACGAGCAATAAACTTCAACGTGTTGTCGAATGGATGGATCCATTCCAAGGTTTTGGGAAGCTTATGCTGACCATGAAGCCATTCACAATTATTTGTTTCAAGATCTCTTGATGAAGACTAAAGATCACATGTAGTCGTTAAGGATCAAACCAGCAAAATATAACATCGTGAAGGACCTGCTACTTCTTCATTGATTCAAATAACCTAAGCAGAAAAATCTTTGAAGATCGACTTTTAAAGTATAAAACCCTATTAGGGTTTTGTTCAACAAGATGCATGACCATTAGATTACAACGATTCAACAATACATACGAACTTTATTATTATTCAGCAATAATAACAATATTGTTTAGAATCGTTTTTGAAGCTCTTGTGATAATTTAAAATCGATTTAGGATTTAGGTTTAACTTTTGCGCATCAAGGGTTGTTAAACATAAGCAATCGAATCACCAAACATCAACTTATAAGAACTATATCATTGCTTACGTGAACACTGTCACACCTCCAAACGGGCCCTGGACGGAATACGTGTCCGGAGGCGTGATGCTCCTGGATATCTCAAGTACAAAGCATAAATAACAACCTCTAAGGGAACGTTTTGAAAATAAACACCGTTGCATAAATTTAAAATTATAATAAGTTTTACATCGATCAAATTTAAAGGGTTTAAATGACAATACGCCCCATCAACAGGAGTTAAATGAGTTCACACCGGTAATTTAAAGACATAGATAAAAGGACAACTCTTTGGTAAAACCGGTACAGGAAAATAGACTTCACATTAAGTCAAGCAACGACATCTATGCTAAGCACTGAGAAAACACATCGCTTAAAACGTCAAACATAAAGTTGGTGAATTCATAGGTTTAGTTCAAACGTTGATATAGTGGACCACAAGATTTCAAAACGTATGTGACAGTTATAACAGATGCAAATTCACATAAAGAGGTATTTACGTTGCACTAAGCTCATGACACCGAAGCTAATTCTAAACGTAGCATATAACATACCAAATAATTGCTTGCCCTTACAGGTGTCCGACCAAAGACCACCTAACTAGATTCGACAAGACATATATCCGTTAGTCCTTGGACAACTCGAACTAGTGAGCGCTACTTACTCGGATAGGGATAATTAGTCCCAATAGATCTATTTATTCACTCGCGCTCCCTCAACCGGTCCTACGGTCAAGAAATTAAGAGTTCATGATAGTTCGGGAAAATAGTGATCTAAACGCTACTTAGGCAACATGTAAACAAGGAAATCTCACGTATAGTACTTGTATCCAGTTTTAAAAACAAGCAATGTTTCTTACCCCAAGTTATAAAACATTTATTCAAAATGAGTAAAAGAGTGGGGCTGTGAACTCACCTTATGCGAGTTGTGGATTAAAGGAAATCAGTTAAATGAAGACGGATCTCACGGTCCTAGCTACAACCTAACATATAGTCGTCGTTTAAGAATGATGTACAACGAATAACGCTTAACGCAAGAGCTGATCATCCGAGCATGAGTAGATACGGCGTATCCTTTTCAAACGTACTTTCAAAAGTTATAAATTTTGACAAGTCTCGACGTTTTGAAACATCATCGAAAATATTTTGTCTTTTTGTGTATTTCGTCATTTAGTGTATTTTGTCTTTTAGTGTATTTCGTCTATTAGTGTTTTTCATCTTTTAGTGTATTTCGTTTTTTAGTGTATTTCGTCTTTTAGTATATTTCGTCTTTTAGTGTATTTCGTCATTTAGTGTATTTTGTCATTTTGTGTATTTCGTCTTTTAGTGACCCGACATACCAAAGTTGACTCGATAACCGTAAATGTTGACCTAGACTCGACACTTTACGTTATTCTTCATTTTATCATAAGTTCGATAATAAAAGTATATTTTTTGACGCTTTTATAAAGTTTATGAAATTTCGGCATGAGCTTCCAAAAAATATCAACTTTCCATTTTTATCAACCTCGACCCATGAAAATATCTGTTTCACAAAAGTACATCTTTTATTGACTCGAAAGAATATCCGATCTATTTTCGACAACACCTCAAATATCGCAACAAATCCGTTCTAAACCTAAACCTCTTCGACTTTCAATTTACGCTTCCAACAAATCCAACATCTAACTCAATCTCTTCGCTAACCATATTTAAACTCAACATACGATAACTCTTAAATAAATGATATAGTCGTAGTAATAACAATATATATATATCAAAATAGTCACAATGAACTTTTATGCACAAAAGTACAACTACTTTTTATGTTCTTCTATTTATAAATAAAAATATTAAATTTTGAGACTTGAATTTTTATAGAAAAACAGGTAATGATTTACACAATGATCCGTTTTGTACACCTTGTTCGGAATGATCATACGAATGCAAAAGTACAACTTATATATGAAAATGAAGAGATGACTTACAAGAAAACACTACGAAAGATGATTAGAATGAAAAACAACCCAAACGTTGTTTTATAAAATACCCGGATAAAATAACAATCAACTCGAACAATATATCTTCAAATGTAAATGATTGAAAGTGAAAAATGTATTGTTATGTATGTTTTTGTGTTGGTGCCGTGTGGTTTAGAGAGAGAGAGAGCACAAGAGAAATGATTTTGTGTCTGTGAAGGAAATGAATGAGAATGAATGAGAAGTAAATGATTTGTATACAAGGATTACACACACACACACCTTGTGTGTGCCAATCGGTTAGGGGACAAAAATAGGAAACCAAAATGATCCTCCTATCACATTAATCCTAGTACATGTCCTATCCTTAATTCAAGCTACCATGTCTAGTGAATTTGATTTTCAAAATTTGAAACCTATGCATGCATACATGCATATTCAGTTATGAACAAGGCAAGGGGGACCAAGAATGGTTTCCAATATTCTAGGTTCACTAGTGCTCATTTATAAATTAATTTCCAAGGCCCTTGCATGCACATGCATAAATTAAAACACGCATCACGTACATAACGAAACGAGTAACGGAATCACGGAAAATTACAAAATTTTAAACATTGCCTTAAAACATAAAAACGTGGCTATTGCCAAAATACTACAGCGTTTGGTGTCCCGGTTCGCTCCCGGTGACGATTCTCAGATAATCACGGAACAACTTCCCGGTTAACCGGTAAGGCTTAACGAAACTTTTAAAAATTCAAATTACTAAACGGAAACGGCTAAATTATTGAACGAAAATTCTTGGGGTGTCACATTCTTTCCCCGTTAAAGAAGCTTTGTCCTCAAAGCTTAGGACGTAACCTCTGCCGCGGGTGCAGAGTTGGTAAAAAGGTGCGGGTATTTCTTTTGCATTTGGTCTTCACGTTCCCAGGTGAACTAAGGACCCCTCCTAGAGTTCCAACGTACTTTGACAATCGAAATACGACTCTGCTTCAGGCGCTTGACCTCACGGTCCATGATCTCGACAGGTTCTTCGATGAAATTCAATTTGTCATCAACTTGGATCTCATCCAACGGTACAGCAAGCGGTTCATCGGCCATGCATTTCTTTAATTTCGAGACATGAAACGTACTATGAACTCTGCTCAATTTCTTTGGGAGTTCAAGACGATAGGCAACGGTTCCTATTTTAGCAATGATCTTAAAAGGTCCAATATAACGAGGGTTCAACTTTCCCCGTTTGCCAAAACGTATCACTCCTTTCCAAGGAGATACTTTCAACATGACCTTATCACCTACTTGAAACTTGACAGGTTTTTGTCTTACGTCGGCATAACTCTTTTGACGATCACGGGCGGCTTGAATACGGCTCTTGATTTGAACGATCTTCTCAGTTGTCTCGTGAATGATCTCTGGGCCAGTGAGCTGACTATCCCTAACTTCAGCCCAGCAGATAGGTGATCGAGACTTGCGCCCATACAACACCTCAAACGGAGTAGCCTTAATGCTGGAATAGTAACTATTGTTGTATGAAAATTCTACCAACGGTAAGTGTCTATCCCAACCTTTTCCAAAGTCGAGTACACAGGCACGTAACATGTCCTCCAACGTTTGAATGGTTCTCTCACTTTGACCATCGGTCTCTGGATGGTACGCTGTACTCATATCCAAACGAGTACCTAATGCTTTATTAAGGGACTTCTAAAAATGTGAAGTAAATTTCCTATTGCGATCAGAGATGATCGAAACTGGCACTCCATGCTTTGAGACTACTTCCTTCAAGTATAGTTTCGTTAACTTTTCTAACGTGTCATCTTCTCGCATAGGCAAGAAATGAGCAGACTTAGTGAGACGATCAACGATTACCCAAATCGTGTCTTGATCAGTTGTCGTCTTTGGCAATTTAGTCACAAAGTCCATTGTTATATTCTCCTATTTCCATTGTGGGGTCTCTGGTTGAACCAACAAACCTGATGGTTTCTGATATTCTATCTTAACCTTGGCATATGTTAAACACTTGCTTAAATAAGTGGCAATTTTTGCTTTCATGTTGGGCCACCAATACAGCTTCTTAAGGTCTTGATACATCTTATCCGATCCAGGATGGATGGAATACTTTGACTTATGCGACTCATGCATAATCAAGGCCCTCAACTCTCCGAAACACGGAATCCAACTTCGATTGTTTAAACATAATGTACCGTCAACACGAGGTTCTAACTTGTTAATCATGCCATGCAAATCTTCGTTGATGAAGTTCTCTTCCTTTCTAGCTTCCGTTTAAGCACTCAAAATCTACTTAGGAAGGTTTAACCCTATAGTCATAACTAAGGCTCGAACTCATAGCGGCTTACCTTCCTTTCGGCTCAGGGCATCAGCCACCACGTTCGCCTTCCCTGGGTGATATCGAATCTCACAGTCGTAGTCACTCAACAACTCTAACCAACGTCGTTGTCTCATATTCAGCTCCTTCTGATCGAGAATGTGTTGTAAACTCTTGTGATCAGTGAACATACGCACTTTGTACTGTATAGATAGTGTCTCCACATCTTCAAGGCAAACACTACTACACCTAGCTCTAAGTCGTGTGTAGTATAGTTCTTCTCATGAACCTTGAGTTGGCGGGATGCATAAGCTATGACCTTCTCACTCTGCATTAAAATCGCGCCCAACCCTTTATGCGAAGCATCACAGTATACCACGAAGCTCTCACTTCCCTCAGGTAAAGCCAAAATCGGCGCACTACATAATTTCTGCTTCAACAACTGAAATGCAGCTTCTGCCTTTTCTCCAAAATTAAACTTCATGCTTTTTTGAGTTAGTTTCATCATGAGTCTAGCGATTTTTGAAAAACCTTCGATAAATCATCAGTAGTCACCAGCCATACCTAAAAATTGACGAATCTTGGTTGGTGGCTTGGGTGACGTCTAATCCTTGATTGCCTCAATCTTCGCGGGATCAACGTGAATGCCTTCACTATCAATCACGTGACCAAGAAATTGTACCTTCGACAGCCAAAACTCACACTTTGAAAACTTGGCGTACAATTCCTCCTTCTTAAGTAATCTTAAAATTAACTTAAGGTGCTCTTCATGCTCCTTCTTATTCTTGGAGTAGATCAAAATATCATCGATGAAAACTATCATGAATATATCCACATATGGCTTGCACACCCGATTCATCAGATCCATGAATACCGTTGGTGCGTTAGTCAGTCCAAACGGCATCACTTAAAACTCATAGTGACCGTAGCGTGTCCTAAACGCTGTCTTTGGAATGTCTTCCTCCCAAACTCTGAGTTGGTGATAACCAGATCTCAGGTCAATCTTAGAGTAGACTCTTGACCCTTGCAGTTGATCAAACAAGTCATCGATTCTTGAAAGTGGATATTGGCTCTTCACAGTAAGTTTGTTTAGTTCAAAGTAGTCGATACACATCCGAAAAGATCCATCTTTCTTTTTGACAAATAAAACCAGAGCTCCCCAGGGTGAGGAACTTGGTCTTATAACCCTTTGTCAGAAAGTTCTTACAGTTGAGTAGACAGTTCTTGCAGT